>WNWK01034233.1:0-20575 GCA_009830355.1 Cherax destructor | reverse complement strand
AAAGAGTCACATTATACCATTTTATTTTTTTTTCATCGTGGGGGAATTTTTATACCATTTATCTCCAGTATATCCTGGACACGAACCCCTTTCTAAGGAATTACAGCCCCGAGGGGATGAAAGGGGACGGCAGCCTTAATCACAGCGATGGGGTTTAAAAACCCAGAAAAAGCTCATGAATTGCTGCATTTTCCTAAAAAAAGGCCCCCTCCCGTCTCGTTCAGAGGTTTGGGATCCCTCCTGGTTTATATTCACTAAGGAACATTTACTCAAAAAACGATTTTATCCACCCTTTGGGGAACCTCCAGAGGCTGCACACAAAAAAATTTGTTTTTTTAGGGAAAAAGGGTTGGGAAAGTGTGTGAGTGTTTTTTTGGGTCTGCCTTCCACCAATTTCTCACCCAGTTTGGTTGCAAGGGTCGTTTACAGCCCTAGCCTTGCCCTTTCCCCTTCCTGCTCCATGAGCTTTATCATACATCTTCTTAAAGCTATGTATGGATCATGCTTACACTATATCCATTCCCAGACTATTCCACTAACTGACAACTCACTCTGACTGAAGAAATACTTCCTAACATCCATGTGATTCCTCTGAGTCTTCAACTTCCAATTGTGACCCCTTGTTGATGTGTCCCATCTCTGGAACATCCTATCTCTGTCCACCTTGTCGATTCCTCTCAGTATTTTATATGTTGTTATCATATCTCCCTATCTCTCCTGTCCTCCAGTGTTGTCAGGTCGATTTCCCTTAACCTCTCCTCGTAGGACATGCCCCTTAGCTCCGGGACTAGTTTTGTTGCAAACCTTTGCACTTTCTCTAATATCCTTACATGCTTGGCTAGGTGTGGGTTCCAAACTGGTGCTGCATACTCCAATATAGGACTGACATAAACGATTCCTTATTGATATATCGGAATGCTATTCTTAGGTTTGCTAGGCGCCCATATGATGTAGCAGTTATTTGGTTGATGTGTGCCTCAGGATATGTGCCTGGTGTTATATTCACCCATTCACCCCAAGATCCTTTTCCTTGAGTGAGGTTTGTAGTCTCTGCCCCCCCTAGACTGTACTCTGTCTGCAGTCTTCTTTGCCCTTCTCCAATCTTTATGACTTTGCACATGGTAGGGTTGAACTCCAGGAGCTAGTTTCCGGACCAGGCCTGCTGCGTGTCCAGATCCCTTTGTAGTTCCGCCTGGTCCTCGTCCGATTGAATTCTTCTCATCAACTTCACATCATCTGCAAACAGGGACACTTCTGAGTCTATTCCTTCCATCATGTCGTTCACACACACCAGAAACAGCAACGGTCCTAGGACTGACCCCTGTGAAACCCCGCTCGTCTCAGACGCCCACTCTGACACCTCGGCATGTACCATGACTCGCTGATGCCTTCCTTCTCGACAGGTATTCACTGATCCATTGCAGTGCCTTCCCTGCTATACGTGCCTGGACTTCCAGCTTATGCACTAATCTCTTGTGTGGAACTGTGTCAAAAGCCTTCTCACAGTCCAAGAAAACGCAATCTACCCACCCCTCTCTCTCTCTTGTCTTACTGCTGTCACCCTGTCATAGAACTCCAGTAGGTTTGTGACACAGGATTTCCCGTCCCTGAAACCGCGTTGGCTGTCGTTGATAAGCTCATTTCTTTCTAGGTGTTCCACCACTCTTCTCCTGATAATCTTCTCCATGACTTTGCATACTATACATGTTAGTGACACTGGTCTGTAGTTTAGTGCTTCGTGTCTGTTTTCTTTTTTTAAAAATTGGGACTATACTTGCTGTCTTCCATACCTCAGGTAGTCGCCCTGTTTCAATAGATGTGCTGAAGATTGTTGTTAGTGGCACACATAGTGCCTCTGCTCCCTCTCTCAGGACCCATGGAGAGATGTTACCAAGCCCCATCGCCTTTGAGGTATCTTGCTCGCTTAGCAGCCTCTTCACTTCTTCCTCGGTTGTATGTATTGTGTCCAACACTTGATGATGTACCAAACCTCTCCATCTTTCCGGAGTCCCTTCTGTTATCTCTGTGAGCACTTCTCTGAATCTCATGTTGAGCTCATCACAAACTTCTCGGTCATTTCTTGTGATCTATCCTCCTTCCTTCCTCAGCCTGGTTACCTGGTCCTTGACGGTTGTTTTCCTCCTGATGTGGCTGTACAACAGCTTTGGGTCAGATTTGGCTTTCGCTGCTATGTCATTTTCGTAATGTCATTGGGCCTCTCTTCTTACCTGTGCATATTCAGTTTTTACTCTAAGGCTGCTCTCTTTATTCTCTTGGGTCCTTTGCCTTCAGTACTTCTTCCATTCTCTAGCACACTTGATTTTGGCCTCTCTACACCTTTGAGTGAACCAAGGGCTCATCCTGGCTTTCTTGTTATTTCTGTTACCCTTGGGTACAAACCTCTCCTCAGCTTTCTTGCATATTATTGTCACATATCCCATCATCTCATTTACTGACTTCCCTGCCAGTGCTCTGTTCCAATGAACCTCGTGCTGGAAATTCTTCATGCCTCTGTAGTCCCCTCTCTTGTAGTTTGGCTTCGTTTGTCCTGCCCTTCACGCTTCCCTCTCCACTTGTAACTCTACTATGTATTCAAAGCTCAGAACCACATCGTCACTTGCCCCGAGGGGTCTTTCATATGTGATGTCCTCAATATCTGCACTACTCAAGGTGAATACTAGGTCCAGTCTTACTGGTTCATCCTCTCCTCTCTCTCTCGTAGTGTCCCTTACGTGTTGGTACATGAGGTTTTGCAGTACCAACTCCATCATCTTAGCCCTTCACGTTTCTTGGCCCCCATGTGGCTCCAAGTTCTCCCAGTCAATTTTTTTGTGATTAAAGTCACCCATAATCAGTTGCTTTGGCCTGCTCGCATGAGCTCCTCTGGCCACTTCAGCCAGTGTGTCAACCATCGCTCTGTTACTCTCATCATACTCTTGCCTTGGCCTATTGCTGCTCTGTGGTGGGTTATACATCACTGCAATTACCACCTTGGGACCTCCAGACTGAAGTGTTCCTATTATGTAGTCTCTCACTCTCCTCTGCCTCTTCTCTCCAGCTCGTCAAAATCCCATTGGTTTTTGATAAGCAGTGCTACTCCTCCACCCCCTCTGTTTCCTCTGTCTTTCCTCAAGATCTGATAGCCCATTGGAAAGATGACATCTGTTATCATTCCTGTGAGCTTCGTTTCAGTGAGAGCTATGATGTCCGGTGATTCCTCTTTGATTCTTTCGTGTCACTCCTCCCAGTTATTCATTATTCCATCAGTGTTGCTGTACCATACCTTCAGTTACCTCTCCAACACTGTGTTCTAGGGGGTCTGTGGGGGTGGGGGCCTTGTAGTGTGCTGTGGGATTCTACAGCATATTGTGTGGGGGCTGTAAGTGGGGACTGTGGTTTGTGTTAGGATAGTGTGCTTGACTGTGGGGTTCTGATCTTGGTTCTGTGTGTGTTTGCTCTTGTTGCTCTGCCCGGCTCTGGTTGTCCTCTGCTGATTCTGTCCTTGTCTCTCTTCCTATCCCCTTTCGTTTCTGTGACTTCTCCTTCAGCTGCTCTCATTCTGTTCTTTTTCTGTTGCAGTCTAGGAACACCCTCTTCTATGTTGATGATTCCTTCAGCTGTGGTTTCTCTTGCAGGCCTCTAACAGGCTTTGGCACTTTCAAATTTCCTGAAATTTCAGTCTTCCTCTCGCCTATTTTAATTTTAAGACTTCGTTATCACTTGCTGGGTTGTTCACTGACCCCGTCACTATCACTGGCTTCTGCTAAGAGCTAAAACACTAAAATTCTGGGAGCCTTTTCCTCTACACGCACGACATGTCGTGTGCGTGTGTGTGTGGGAGGATCAAGGCACAAACTTTTCTTACTTCTCCCTTCCTGCCTCTCTACAACCACTTCAATTTCTAAATTTGAAATACTTTGATGTCACTGAAGGGCTCTTGATCGCAAACTGGCGAATTTATTTATCTCTGAGTCCATAACAGGATTCGAACCTGCACACTCTGCATCAGAGCACACATTACTTCAGCCATACAGCTACCACTGAGGTAGGGTGACCCCCAACTGCAGTTTTCAGGTGTATGAACATAAATATAAATGGCCTCAGAACGTTAAGAGACGGTGGCTGGAGGACGTTAAGATGTATGAATGTAGATGTGTGCGTACTGCAAAGAACACAATTTCAGGTGTGGTAGTGAGTTACGTTTGCATGGTTACGAGATGTATGCTAGTAGTTCCGGGAATCTCAAGGGAGGGGTGGCCATAGGGTTTAGTGTGACCAGTCCTTTTCGGCTGTGGTCCTGGGAGGAGGGGAGGGAGGAAGGGTTATATGGGTAGATGGCTGGTGGGAGGATATTCAGGTTTGTTTGTGGGCGTATACATGCCCGCAGTGTCTAGTCATAGGTGTAAGTGAGTTTGTTCAGGATGCTTTGATCTACGCCCTGCGTGGGTTACCTTTAGTAACAGTGGTAGCTGGCGATTGGAATTGTGTTATACGAGAGAAAGATGTCGAACCTCGATGGGCTGGTTGTGTTTTGCGTGAGCTGAGAGAAGTTTTAGGGGCGGTTGGGGTTGAGGATGTAGTCAGAGGAGGAGGGTGGGATGTGATTTTACTTTTTCAGAGGATTATGCAGCGTGTCTCGATTGGATATACATGTCACAGCTGGTACAGGTGGGACAGGTGCGTTGTTTAGATGTTGGTTTTTCAGATCATAGGGGCGTCGTAGCAGAACTCCGCTGGGAGGGGCCATGACCGTATATCCGAGCTATTATAAAATGAATACTAGGCTCTTGGGAGGGTTGGGACACAGGGAGAAATTTGCCGAGTGGTGGGGGAGGATGTGGGAAGAGGGGAGGCGTTTTCCTGATGTAGTGAGTTGGTGGAATCAGAGAGCGAAGAAGGCAATTAAGGATTTCTTTGTAATAGAGGGTAGGGAGGATGCACAGCTACATTATGGGAAGCAGAGGTATCTGGAGACACAGCTGAAGGATTGTGGTGAGTACCGAGGATGGAACAGGCAGGAGAAATGAGTTTTTTACGTGGGCAACTGAGGGAATTGCAAAATGAGAGTTTTCAGGCATTGCAGGTTAGGAGTGGAGTAGAAGAGGTCCTGTGGGGAGATAAACCATCTGCTTTCGTTTTACGTAAGTTCCAGGATAGGCGCAGCAGGACTACGTTGACATCCATCAAGGTTGAGGAGGACTTTGGAAGGTATGCACAGGGCCAGGTGTTGCGTACCACGGAAGGGATGAGTGGGTATGCTGAGCTTTGGTTTGAAGGAAGTTAGGAAAGGGTGGCCGAGATAAGGAGGCAAGTGAGAGAATTTTAGGGAACATTCGAGAGGGTATTAGTAGAGTCGAGAGGGAGGGGTTGGAAGGTTGAATCACGGAGGAGGAGGTGTTGTTAGCAGTACAGGAGTTGCGTATGGAAAAGCTCCTGGGATTGATGGTATACCGGGGATTTTACATATATCACTGGGAGGTTTTGAGGGAGGGTTTGTTGGAAGTTTTGAATGCGATGAAAGTGGACGGGAGGATGGGAGATGTGCAGAGGATGGGGTCGTGGTCTTGGTACCTAAATGCACGGACGGTGAGACTTTAGGAGATTATAGGGCGATTACTTACTTTGCACAGATTATAAGATCTTTGCAAAGTTTTGGGCAATCGTATGAAGAGGGTCTTGGGTGGGTTGTTGGATGGGGGTCAATTAGGGATTCCAGGGAGATGCATGGGGTTGGGCATGACGAATTCGGAGTTTATAGAGGGGTGTCAGGGTGGGAGTGGGGTGTCATCAGTTTGGATTGGGAAACTGCTTTTGATAGGGTCGATCGGGAAATGTTATGGGAGATTTTACAGAGGCAGGGTTTGGGACCGAGGTGGTGGAGTGGTTCGGACTTTGTATGTGGAAGCCCAGTTTAGATTTCAAATTAATGGTAGGTTAGGGGCGGTGGTAGATATGGGTAGAGGCCTAAGGCAAGGGTGTCCTTTATCACAGTTGTTTTCGCGTGTTTGCAAGACCCCTTGTATAGTTTGGTCGGGGAGGGAGTCAGGGTGCAGGGAGTTTCTAGGTTGGCCTCCGAGATCGTGGGATACGTAGATGATACCATGATCCTGGTGGCAAGTGAGGAAGGTTTGGCTAGGGTTAACGATGTCATTGGGTTTTTTGGAGGGCAACTGGGGTGCGGGTAAATAGGTAGAAATCTAGGCTTTTGGAAGTAGGAACGTAGGTGGGTGGGGGCGTTGGGGACGAGATATGGGTGGATTCAGGTAGATAGTTTAAAGATCTGTGGGTTGAATTTTTGTAGGGATGAACAGTTGGCGAGAAAAATTAATTCTGCAAGAGTTGTTGATGTAGCATTAGCGAGGATGGGAGGTTGAGGCCTGGGGAGGTCACACTTTACAGAGGGCGGTGGTAGTGAACATGTTAATTTATAGTCGTTTGTGGTTTGTAGGGCTGTGTACCCCTTAGTTGAAGAGGACGTGATTAGATTACAGAAAAGGGTTCTTCATTTCGTTTGGAGTTATGGTAGGCACTGGCTGGATAAAGGAATTGTTGGATGGGTTAGAGAAGGGGCGTGGATTGATATGGTTGCAGAGGAGATTGTTAGCGATCTATGTCAAACAGGAATTTGTGGTTAGGGAGGGAACCTAGCGCTCAGGTAGTGCAGGTGATGCATGATGTTAGGAGATGGTGGCGAGGTAAAGAGGTAAAGATGAGTGAAGAGATGTTGAGGGTTTTGTTGGTGGGCAGCAATTCGAGAAGCTGAAGGTAAAATAAATTAGAGAGGATCGGATGGATGTCGTTGTGTGTGGTACTGCAGATTTTCCAATGTATGACTGGAAAGGGGTGGAAATGGCTTAGGAAGGGAAAGTGCCACCGAGGGTGAGGGAAACTGGGTTTCTATTTTACATGGGATTTTAGCGTTGAAAGCACAATTGTTTCGAATGGGGTTGGTGAAGGATGGTTCATGCCTTGCTGTGGTTTCTGTCCGTTAGAGAATGTGCGGAAGGTATCAAAACAAAAACAAAAAATTTTTAGGTAAACGTTTTCATTTTGGTGACTAAGATCTTTTATTTTTTGGGGGTTTAGCATAGGACATTACTTCTCCTTTTTCAAGTGGAGACATAGTTTTTATATGGGTGTTATTGTTTTTGTGTCATGTCTACGGGGCTTGGCTGCCCGTTTTATCTATGACATCTAGTTTTCCATTTTTTCTTATTGTACTGGCAATGATAGTTAAGCAAATCTCTTTGCATACTTAAATGGACGGAGATTTAGTGTGTTAATAGAGAGGGCATCAGTAAGAATGATAGGTTCCCTTTTTTGAATATATAACCATTGTATTGTTTTGTGTTCATCTGGTTGTATTTATGATGGCACTGTTAAATAATGCTCATAGTTGGGTGTTTATAGCCTTATTATTTGTACGCTCAAGAATCATTCGCTACAGGTAAAACTTGGTTTATGTATGTATAAGGTTACCTTTTGAAATTGTGAGATGGTTAAATAGTACTAGCAATCAGTACAGATGTAATGTAACGCGCTTACATGTTATTATGGAGTACAGTTTTGTGTTGATGTGTCTGGTATCACAGGTTTATATATATATATAAAAAAAGAAAAAAAAAGTGTATTGTTGTAACATAGCTCAATGGCACGTGAAGCAAGTTGTGTTTTTGTGAGTTTTTCATATGAACTGACTTGTCCTAGTTTTGTGCAGACTGTTTAGGTGGTTGTAAGTTATTGTGGAGAAGGGGGTTCTTGTGTTTACGACAGGTGTGGTAAACATAGTATATAGTTGAGAAAGGCCACAAATGTTTAGAGAGTCATAGGTGTTTCTATAAATATGTTACGGGTTCGGGTTCGGGTCTTTGATATATAATATATATATTTTTTGTTATGGAATGGTTTTTTTGGGGTTGTGACCGTGATGTTGCATGGTGTGTTTTATTGTTTATACTTTCTATATGTTTTGTACAAGTGTTTTTAAGGTTTCAATAAAATAAAAAAAATTCCTGTGTTTTTAAATAAAATATAAAAACATATCTGAAATGTTGCCATAACAAGTTCCTAGCTGGCCTTTATCAAGAAGGTAGGAAAGAGTAAATACACCTTATAAGGCAAACGAATCTTACAAGGCTCATTCGGTGTGCTTCATAAAGGCCAGCCTTGGGCGAAACGTTGTTTTACAAGGAATTCTATGCTTCCAACGCCTTTATTCCCAAGTATTATTCAGAGGGCTCAGAGGATTGTTGAGATGGTTTCGACAAATTCCAGTCATTCGTCACCCAGCCTTGGTGGGGTGAGATGGTTCTCTGCGCTCGTGCTGACTCCCTGGTGGCGCTCTGAGCCAACTTGGTTTTCATTCAAAAATGGCGCGCCAGCAGACAAGAGTAAATACTGTCTGTATCGACATGGTCACAGGAGTACTGCAGCCCGCTATGGCAGCCACTGTTCTTCCAGCCATCCTGAAGGACGTGCACAACATCGAGGTGACTGATTTGTATGGCGTGGCAATGAACGGCATTACTAGAGTGTTTGTGAAAGTCCTACAGCAGATGTATATGAGAGGTTAGTCGACCAGCATCAAGATAGGGTGTATACTGTGTGCACCGGCCTGCAAGTACGACTGAAGGACGTTTCAAGGACCTACACTTGGGTTAAGATAAAGAACATGCCTTTCGAGTCTGACCAGATGGACATCAGCAAGGTTTTCAGCAACTACGGAGTGATACATGCCGTAACAGCAAGGAAGTGGAGCGAGGGGCCCCTGGTGGGCCTGTTTGGGGTCCTTCACTGAAGATGACACTTCGGAGACCGATTCCTCATATGTGATCCTGCCTGAGTTCCGCACGCAAGTTATGTGACTTACGTGGGACAACAAAGAACATGCAGGATGTGTGGGGCTACGGTTACATTGCGGCAGAATGCAGAGGAGATCGCATCAGAGGACGGATGGGACACCAAGGGCAGATGGCACAGGAGGAGCATCGAGCACGGGAGACGGCGCCACAGAGAGGCGACAAGGTTGTGGAGTGAGATAGTGGAGGCACTGAGGAGGGATGTCATAATTGCCTCTGGGGTCTGAGCAGAAGGAGGTTCCTGGTGGATGTGGTGAAGCAGGGCATGGGACAGGAGGAGTCACTGAGGAGGTGTTGTAGGCATATTGGAGGACCCTTTGCCTGTATTAAGTGGGAGGTGAGTGCAGAATTGGATGAGGCATTGAAGCTGGGGAATGTATGGTCCAGGAGGACACAGGGAAGGGATTTATGGAGACTGAGCAGGTGACAGTGGAGTGCACTGCTCAGCAGAGGAGAGTAGTATACAAGTGGGCACGGGACACAAAGAGGTCGGGACAGTTTCGGATGGTGATGATGCTAACTCTGCACAGAGGATGTGTAAAAGCCTTTGGTGGATGTTGCAGGAAGGATTTAGACTTGATGTTGGATAAGGGGAAGGACAGGGGTGGAAAAATAACGGGTAATAAGGGGAAGGCTTCATCGCAGCATCCAATGAGGTAAAGGGCACCTTCACAAGTGATTTCCAGTGTTTAACTATAAATGGAACGGTCTCAGGGATGAAATTAAAAGAGCATGGGGGAGAGTACATTATGTAGGTATGGAGTGACTGTGGCATTCATACAGGAGCATAACTTTAGAGCAGCGGAAAGTATGCAAGGAGGAATGGGGTGTGAAAACGGGGAGGGGGGTTAGTAAGGGAAAATTGAGGGTTTAGCACTCCTTGGTATGGGATGACCGAGTTGTTATATAAGTTCATCTGCTGTCATATCAATGTAATGTATTAGGTCTTGCTGTTTGTAATGTTTGATATGTAATCATGCACTATAATGTTGACCCTTTCTAGCGATTGTACTATTCAATTGAGGGTAAGGGGTGAATGTAAGGGGGGGTGTCACTTTGCTAGGTGAATCAAAGTGCACCACAGTACATGACATCTGTCTTATTGAAAGTAGATACGGGCCTGGTTTCTATAGGTCTTTGACAGATTGTGTCATTTGATTTGTTATTAGTCTGTAATGCATACCGGGTGGGGGGATTGTATACCTGTCATTTTGCTTTCATTCACATGCTTGTGTATGTTATTTTTTAGTAAGGTCTGTTTTTTGGCCAAGACATATAGAGGATAGTGGTCTTTTGTGATCTTACTGTTAGTATTATATTTTGTCAATGTTATTTAAGTATTTTCTTTATTCTTTATTGGGTAGGAAAGCAGTAAATGTCAGTAGGTCGGAAGGTTCTGCTAATGGACTTATTGTATTAAAATCATTCAGTGTTATTGCTTATTTTTGTTTATGAGGTGATTGCTGTATGTAATGTTTATGATAACCATGAATATCCGGAAATAGATTCAGTTTTCTTTGTAGCTTTTGTGTTAGGATTATGTGGTTAAAAGTATTAATTTTGAGTGTTCGCCTTTATATTTTCATGGAATGAGCCTTTCCATGATATTGTCATGTTTTGTGCATACAGATTAGGTTTTTGTGATTTTGTTATGACTACTTGTTGGAAGGGGCCATTTTGTTTTTTGTTTTGTACATTGTTTGATTTTAAATAAAATAATAAAAAAATTCCTTTAATACAACGTTTCGTCCAAGGCTGGCCTTTATAAGCAACATTTGGGTAAAGATACCCAAGGACATAATTAGTATAGATACCCAAGTGTTGCACATGTGTTGTAATTTAGAAATGATTGTTGTAATTCATGACAACACCACCGGATAAGAACATCATGACAACAACACCGGATAAGAACATCATAACACCACCGGATAAGAACATCATGACAACACCACCGGATAAGAACATCATGACAGCACCACCGGATAAGAACATCATGACAACACACCGGATAGGAACATCATGACAACACCACCGGATAAGAACATCATGACAACACCACTGGATAAGAACATCATGACAACACCACTGGATAAGAACATCATGACAACACCACCAGATAAGAACATCATGACAACAACTCACTGGATAAGAACATCATGACAACACCACCGGATAAGAACATCATGACAACACCACTGATAAAACATCATGACAACACCACTGGATAAGAACATCATGACAACACCACTGATAAGAACATCATGACAACACCCACTGGATAAGAACATCATGACAACACCACCGGATAAGAATATCATGACAACACCACTGGATAAGAACATCATGACAACACCACTGGACAAGAACATCATGACAACACCACCGGATAAAAACATCAGACAACACCACTGGATAAGAACATCATGACAACATGACTGGATAATAACATCATGACAACACCACTGGACAAGAACATCATGACAACACACTGGATAAGAACATCATGACAACACCACTGGATAAGAACATCATGACAACAACCACCGGATAAGAAACATCATGACAACACCACTGGATAAGAACATCATGACAACACCACTGGATAAGAACATCATGACAACACCACCGGATAAGAACATCATGACAACACCACTGGATAAGAACATCATGACAACATCACTGGATAAGAACATCATGACAACATGACTGGATAAGAAAATCATGACAACACCACTGACAAGAACATCATGACAACCCCACTGGATAAGAACATCATGACAACACCACTGGATAAGAACATCATGACAACACCACTGGATAAGAACATCATGACAACACCACCGGATAAGAACATCATGACAACACCACCGGATAAGAACATCATGACAACACCACCGGATAAGAACATCATGACAACACCACCGGATAAGAACATCATGACAACACCACTGATAAGAACATCATGACAACACCATGATAAGAACATCATGACAACACCACTGATAAGAACATCATGACAACACCACCGGATAAGAACATCATGACAACACCACTGGATAAGAACATCATGACAACACCACTGATAAGAACATCATGACAACACCACCGGATAAGAACATCATGACAACACCACGGATAAGAACATCATGACAACACCACCGGATAAGAACATCATGACAACACCACCGATAAGAACATCATGACAACACCACCGGATAAGAACATCATGACAACACCACCGAGATAAGAACATCATGACAACACCACCGGATAAGAACATCATGACAACACCACCGGATAAGAACATCACGACAACACCACCGGATAAGAACATCATGACAACACCATCGGATAAGAACATCAAGGACAACAACACCACCGGAGAAGAACAAGGGTGACGTAATTATGGATTAAACAGAAAGTATAAGAGGAGCGAAGATGTTCTTGCTGGTACAACTTTAACGTATTAACAGTTGATGGTTTTGATTATGTGATAAAATTAGAGGAACATTTGGTCACTGATCAGATTTCCTGAGAAGATTAAGAAAGATTTTGTTTTTTATATTTTATTAAAAAACCAGTATTTATAATATGTCAAATGTGCCGTAAACAGTAACAGGCACCTAAAAACCAAAATCAATATCAAAATGACAGACAAATGAATAAAGTATGATAAAGAAAATGATACCCTACCTGGTCACCCCCGTCTCCCCTAACCCCTCCTTTCATTCTTTCGCTACCTACCCCATGCACCAATAACCTCCACAAAAACGTCATGCGTCCCCGTGTCACTTGCAATTCCCTTCATCAAGGTCAAAACCACACTACCTAAGAATTTACTCCCATACTCACGACACCAATCAAATCCAGCCCCTTCCACTCATATCAATTCCGTGGTCAGAAAGCGGCAGATGCAGTTCAATGTAGACAAATGCAAGGTTCCTGAAGCTCGAGTGTCCAGTGAGGATCTTCCACATCCCTCAAGCACCCTTATCCACTCCTTTCATCCACCATTTACTTCTCCCACCTGCAGACAAGCCCATTTAAGAGAATCCCCTCACCTCACCCCTAGTAACTCTGATCGTCATATTCCTATAGCTTTCAAGAAAAGGAATCCTACGACCCCATAAATTACCTATTCCTACATCTTGTGCGATACATGTCACCCGCTATGGCCCTAATCCTCACATCCCCAGTCACCTCATCACCCATGACACATACAGGAAACCACCATGACATACAACAACGCCTCCGCCCACGGCCCACCCACACCTCCAATATCCAAACTCAATGCCATTCAATTCATTCACCTCATTACCTCCAATTCCTAACTCCATTACAGTCATATCCCCTCTGCCTTTTCCTGTACTCCCCCAAGATACGTGCAGATGGCCTGTCAACCCCATAACACATCATCCATTCCTCGCACCTTATAGCACTCTGCAATCTTCATTCTGCATCTCTTGCAACTGATCTCGCAAAACCCCTATTTCTGCCACAGGGTATTTCCTCCCATTCATAACAACTATTCAGCTGCCCCTCAAGATACTTCTTTTGCTTACTCGTACTCCAACAGCTTCCTCTGCCCCTTACCTTATAATACCTTTATACTCGGTTTTGCACACTTTCCCCACTCGCTTCCGCTTCACACGGCGAGGGTCTGTGTTTAATTTCAGCCGGGTAGAAACATTGGGCGTGTTTCTTTATACCGGTTGTTCATGTTCACCCATCAGTAAAATGGGTACCGAGTTAGCTGACTGTGGTCGCATCCTGGGACAAGGACCCACTTACCTGAAATGTCGCATAACAGCGACTTTTCATATAGTAGTATGTCATTGATGTCAGCTAGGCCTGTATACCTTGTAATATGTACTTATAGTAAATAAAATATTATTATATTATTATTAT
The DNA here is from genome assembly GCA_009830355.1 of Cherax destructor. Lineage (NCBI taxonomy): Eukaryota > Metazoa > Arthropoda > Malacostraca > Decapoda > Parastacidae > Cherax > Cherax destructor. The sequence goes on along the minus strand of WNWK01034233.1, from coordinate 6,809 downwards.
ATTCACCAAGTTTTCCTCAGCCTCCACACAGAATCCCACCACTCACCAAAACCTGTATATCCATCCACCCCATCTAATAATCGCACATTTCATGCAACTTCATACCACCTTTACTCATTCCTCCCATCCTACATCCACTAATACTCCTATGATCTGAAAACCCACACTAACATTTACCTTCCACCACCGCGTCCCCCACACACATAAACCCTGTCTAACCGTGCTACAACCCTTCTAATAAAGTTGCTGTGTGTCCCACTTGCCATCCAAATCCCCCCCACCACATCAACCATCCCAGCATTACCCAGGAACGTCTCTTAGTACTTCCTAACACACATCCCGCCCCCAGTTCAACATCTTTCCTTATGACTATTCCAATCCTCCCATAATAGTTACCACCGGTAATCCTCCTCCATATGCCAAAACCAAACCTCAAAATCCTCTTTTACCTCTCTCCTAGTACTATCGGCATGTACAATCCTCTGAAACACAACCTTTTTCTCCCCCACACCCCATCCACCTCACAATCCTCCCCCACCCTCCTCCCATTTCACCACCCTTAATCTACCCAAACACGCAGCATACACACTGTAACTCCTTTTCAATAACAAGTCTCTACCTACCCTATAATTGTGCTCTTGCAAGAAACACACATATCCACAGCATATAGTCTCAGAGTCCCCTCCACCCACCCACGCTTCCACCTCTGCCCGCTGCCATTTACATTAAAGGTTAAACACCTGAATATATTAGAGAGGGTGATAATTGGGACCTTGTGGCCTTGACATTACTTTTGCCGGTCTTTATCCTTGGACCACATTCTATGCCCCTCTAGCCTCATCCGAGCCCTTGGTTTCCAATGCCCCTGCGTGCCACATCCACCCATGGCTTTTGCATGCTTTGGGCCGGCGTAAGGACGGCCGCCCACCGTCAGACGCCCCTACTGACCTCTTTCTTGTCTCCCAGTCACTTCCATGCAGTCAACACTCTCCTTCTTCGTGCACGGATACCCTAACCTTCTCCCACCAACTCAAACCATCCTGGCACAAGACTGTCTCCTCAATGTACCGACAAGGCCTAAGTAAATCTTTAGGTTAACAGTAATACACCTACAGATTAGCTGTCCAGGGACTGTCCAGCAGTCCCTTGACACTGTCAGAGGACAGGCAACTCCAGTCCTATATCCAATGACACATCCTTATCCTGTGACTCACATGCAGTCCCCCTTGCCCTGCAGGTGCTAGTACACCTCGGCACCATCCACAAATATCACCCACGCCTCCACAGCCACCACCTCATCCCCCTCCACACTCTTACTTTCTAACTCCTCAGCCAGCACTTCCACCAATTCACACTCTTACTTAACTCCTCAGCCAAAGCACTTCCACCATCCTGTCTGGGTGTGGCTAAGAAATTGCTGCTTCACAAGTTGCAGCCATATGTTCATACGAACCACAATCCTGCAGGTTTGCCTTTGTCCCGCATATGTCACATACACTCCGCGTTTTAAAAATCGGGCAGTAATGACATATGATGGGATGGGCGTCCGATCGTCAATGTTTTCAAGGTGTATGAGCCCCAACAGGCCCATGTAGGGCCTCAACCACCTGCCCACTGACATTGCGTATAATCGTAAATCTTGAAAACTTGCCTGACATCAAAGTCAGTACATTCAAAAGGACGTTTCTGAAGTTTAACCTAAGAGTAATTATTTGGACACATCCCCACTCTACCTCCAAACATGAATTTACCAGTACTGGGATGTCCCAGTATTTCTCCACAACACGGTCGTATGCCTCCTGTGTCACCATCTCACGAAGATACGTGTAGAGGAGCTCATTTAATGCTATCAAATGTATTCCTTGTTGTCTCAGCCATATGTGTCTCGCAGAATAGCAGCATTAATTATAGGCTTTTCCGCGCGCGCCTAGAATCTGCAGCAGAGTCTTTGAGGAAGAATGCTCCTTATTGAGCAAGTTTTTTCTAAACTTACCATCTCGTCACTTTATTAGGAGACTGCAGACGACGGCATTAAACATCTTCAACACACCCAGAGACACTGCCGAGAAGAGATACATAATCCTCCCTACCAACTCCATTGCCAAACACGTTGCCACAACATTTTTCCAATACCATTCCAGCGACATCTACCTCCACATCCACCACCATCTAGGACATTACCAGCACAGATAGAAAAGTCAATCCACGCAGGGGCCAAATCCCTGTAATGACTGCAGCAACTATACGTCGGCGGAACATCCAGAGACCTCCCAAAACACGTATTTCAGAACACCAGCACGCAGGCAGATCTGACGACCCAAGAAATGCCTGTGTTCAACACCGAAATTCACAAACCATTTATTCAACTACAGAAACGCAAGACCATCGCCAGAGAAGACAACACTCAATACCGAAGAATCCTGGAATCATCACTTATTTGAATACCCCAAAAACTTTCCCAAACCCGAACAACGGCTTCACAAATAGCTGAACATATTAAGAAACCCTCATTTTCCCCCCCTAGAACTTAAGAATGGAAACCCCAGAAATCCCCCACATACTTGCCCCAAACTTTTTAAACCCCCAAGGTTTAAGCCCATCCCCTACCTGGGAAAACTGTCAAGCAGCATTCTCCACCTGATCAATCACCTGACTAAACCCCATAAATACCCCCTATCTTTTCCAGGAGATCTTTTTGTGATTTTGAAAACCCCCCTGGGGGGCGAAAAGTTTTCAATAAAGGATCACATTATACTGCTTTTTGTTTATTTTTCCATTTTGGGATTCCATACCATTTATTTCCCCCCCCCTTATCTGCAGTTCATAGTGCCCTATTTGGGGGGCCTCCCAAAAACTTTTTAGGTAAATTTTTCTAAATAACAAATCATTATCTATCAAAGACCCCCCAATATCAGCCCCCCCACCCCCAAATTGCACAGCAGCGTCTACCCCCTTTTCCCCCCCGGGGGCCCTCCCAAGAAATATGTAGGGAAAAAAGGGGAAATCTTTTTGTCCGCCCCCCCGAAAATCGAAACGCCAGCAACAGGGACGACTTAAGGTACGCCCCTGTCCTCCACAGGGACTCCAAGGGACATTTGATGAATTGGGGTTAGTCACATCTCGTCCTCCCGGGGGAAAATCCCGAGGCAGATGATTTGAAAAACCCAAAATGGTTCCAAAAAGAAAAAATTTCAAAAATTTTAAGCCTGCTTTAACCCCCCCCTAAAACACACTTATCCTTTTTACCTTCCATCCCCCAAAAAGGCATTCTTGGGCCTTTTTCATCCCCCAGAAAATTCCCCATTTTAAATAAATCTGGGAAGGGAAAAAAGCTTAAAAAACTGGGATTTTTACCCCCTCGCAACCAGAAATTTAAAATTTTTGGCCCCCCAAAAAACCGCCCCCACTGGGGGGGGGCGTTTTTAAATTAAACCTAAAACAGAGTAAATTTTTTTTTAGAACTGCAGATTTAAAACGGAAAAAAAAAAACCTGGGCTCATAAAGCAGTTTCATATTAACCTTTTTCCCCCAAAAAACTTACTATACCCCACTTTTATTTTGTAAAAAATAATGGAGGATTTGTAAACAAATATGGCAGTTTCTTTATTTTTCCATGTTTTATTTCTGTTGTATTGGTTTTTTTTAGATTTGTTATTTTGTACATTATTACTACCCCCCGAGTGTAACAACCTTATTTAATATATTAGATCACCTTTTACTATTTTAAATAAATTTTCCCATATAAGACCACGAGCATATATGAATGGTTGAAACAGTTGTAACTTAACGTTAGTAAACTGCTAAAACCTACCATTCACCCTGACCACCTTGACCCCGACCTTGAGACCAATCTTTTTTCCCCGACCTTTTACCCCGACCTTTTAGCATATGTGAGGAAAACAAGCGGCTTATATTCCCAAAACATGGGGGAAAAATTTTTTTAAAGTATTGTATATTTCCAAAAGAAAAACATCCCGTACGCTGCAAACATTATTCTGTAAAGTAATATTATGATGGTAATTGATTTTTTTTAAGGGGAAAAAAAGATTGATATCAATAAAAGCCAAGAAGTTGAGCTTCCAGCTCTGAGGAGCTGATTTATGCATTGAAATCTGTGATAAACATGTATCAATATACACTTTGGGAAATTTTATCCCCAAACTTCATGTATTGTATATGCCATCTTTTTTCCAGCAAGGATCTTGAATATTGTGTTCCCCCTTATGTAATACAATATAGTGCTGGAGTGGTTGGTATTTTTTTTAAAAAGATGAAAGGGGGAAGGACCTGGGGTTGGCAAACATGTAATTTCCTTTAAAGGAAGGGGGGTAAAAAGAGTGTAAAATTATAGGGGAAAATTTTTGAGTATACCAGGAAAAGTGATGGCAGGTTTTTTAAAGAATTGAAAGACAGAGAGAGGATTGCAGATGAGCAAGGACTTTAGAGTGGGTAGGGATGTGTAGATCAAGTGTTTACAGGAACATATATGTGAACAGATTTAGATAAAGGTAGAGAAGTTTTTTGCATTTATGGATTTAAAAAAAGGCATATGATAGAGTGGATAGGGGAGCAATGTGGCAAATGTTGCAAGTGATGGAATAGGTAGTGTTACTGAAGGCTGTAAAGAGTTTTATGGAGGATAGGAGGCTAGGTTAGGGTGTGAGAGAGGGAGATTACTTCCCGGTAAAAGAGGTCTTAGACAGGATGTGTAATGTCACCATGGTTGTTTAATATATTTATAGATGGGGTTGTAAAAGAAGTAAATGTTAGGGTGTTGGGGAGAGGAGTGGGATTAAATTATGGAGAATTAGATGCAAAATGGGAGTTGACACAGTTACTTTTTGCTGATGATACTGTGCTTATGGGAGATTCTAAAGAAAAGTTGCAAAGGTTAGTGGACGAGTTTGGGAGAGTGTGTAAAGGTAGAAAGTTAAAAGTGAACATAGATAAGAGTAAGGTGATGAGGGTATCAAACGATTTAAATAAAGAAAAATTAGATATCACAATGGAGAGAGGGATTATGGAAGAAGTAAATGTTTTCAAATATTTGGGAGTTGACGTGTCAGCGGATGGGTTTATGAAGGATGAGGTTAACCATAGAATTGATGAAGGAAAAAAGGTGAGTGGTGCATTGAGGTATCTGTGGAGACAAAAACGTTATCCATGGAGGCAAAGAAGGGAATGTAGAAAGTATAGTGGTACCAACACTCTTATATGGGTGTGAAGCATGGGTTGCAAATGCTGCAGCGAGGAGGAGGCTGGAGGCAGTGGAGATGTCCTGTCTAAGGGCAATGTGTGGTGTAAATATTATGCAGAAAATTCGGAATGTGGAAATTAGGAGAAGGTGTGGAGTTACTAAAAGTATTTGTCAGAGGGCTGAAGAGGGGTTGTTGAGGTGGTTTGGTCATTTAGAGAGAATGGATCAAAGTAGAATGACTTGGAGAGCGTATAAACTGTAGGGGAAGGAAGGCGGGTAGGGGTCGTCCAGAAAAGGTTGGAGGGAAGGGGTAAAGGAGGTTTTGTGGGCGAGGGGCTTGGACTCCAGCAAGCATGTGTGAGCGTGTTAGATAGGAGGGAATGGAGACGAATGGTTTTGGGACATGACGATCTGTTGGAGTGTGAGCAGGGTAAATTTGTGAAGGGATTCAGGGAAACCAGTTAATTGATTTAGTTGGACTTGAGTCCTGGAAATGGGAAGTACAATGCCTGCACTTTAAAGGAGGGGTCTGAGATAGTGACAGCTGGGAGGGACTTTTCTCAGCTGTCGTATCTGAGCTCTTTTAAAGACAGTGATTATGTATGAGTGTGGTGAAAGTGTTGAATTATGATGAAAGTATTTTCTTTTTTAGGGATTTTCTTTTTTGGGTCACCCTGCCTCGGGGAGACGGCCGACTTGTTGAAAAAAAAAAAAAATATATATATATATATATATATATATATATATATATATATATATATATATATATATATATATATATATATTATATTATATATATTATATATTATATATATATATATATATATATATGCGTGTGTTTGTTAACATGAAAAGAGTGTAGGGGTCTCCCACACCACTACGCCTCCACCTTACACCCACAGACTCACTTCTACCCAACAACCGAAACCTCAACCCACCCTTACCAACATAAACCATCAAGATCTTCACTCTGCCTGAGCTCAGAAACTCTCAGAGTGGATAAACATATTTCTGACTCAGCAACTCTGCTCTTAGATGTGTGTACACTGCGAGAGTGGTAAGCTCGACCCCATGTGTGTGTGGTGATGGTTGGTAGTGTGTGTGGTGATGGTTGGTAGTGTGTGTGGTGATGGTTGTTAGTGTGTGTGGTGATATTTGGTAGTGTGTGTGGTGATGTTTGGTAGTGTGTGGTGATGGTTGGTAGTGTTTATGGTTATGGTTAGTAGTGTTTATGGTTATGGTTGGTAGTGTGTGTGGTGATGGTTGGAAGTGTGTGTGGTGATGTTTGGTAGTGTGTGTGGTGATGGTTGGTAGTGTGTGTGGTGATGGTTGGTAGTATGTGTGGTGATGGTTGGGAGTGTGTGTGGTGATGGTTGGTGTTACAAAATGACACGATATCTATTAGTAATAGACATCTCCAGTGAACAGCTTTTGCAACAAAGTCAGTATCCTGGTCCAGTTATCCGATATATTCAATAAGCTCCATGAGGATTACAACTGGTAGGGTACTAACCAAATCAAATATAATTAAAAGGTTTATTAACAAAGTTAGTGTCTAGGGTTTCAAAGTAAATAAATGTACATATGATCAGGATGTTCATTAAGTAATGCA
>WNWK01034232.1:0-20575 GCA_009830355.1 Cherax destructor | reverse complement strand
CCAAGACTGGGCGAGGGATACCATTTATTATTGTTTTACGAAAAGTAGCAAGAGAGTACGGGCTTCACCCCATTCGAACTTTATACGGGCACCAAGTTAGAGGCCCATTACCTGTATTGAAAGACATTTGGACCAAGTCCTGCATGCCTGCTACACTCTTAAACTCCATCGTGTTTCTCATTTTCTTTACCAAAGGACTGGCACTAGGAGCTTTCTTTGGGCCCATGGTAGCTTATTTAGTAGTCACACACAATAATCAAGGGCCAAAAACAATGAATTGTTAATAAATGTTTTGTATGAACTCCTGGGATGATGTTCACTCAAGCATAAACAATGCTAGACTGCGTGACAATGTGCGTGGGAGGTGTGTGGGTGGCGGGCGGGCGGGCCTACGGCCTTTGTATGTGCGCGGCACTGGTGTACAGGTTCCGTACCATCGGCGAAAACTGAGACAATCGGCGAAAACTGAGACAATTTTTCCACGAAAAAAGTGATCGAAAACCAAAATCGGTAAAACTGAGACAATCGAAAACCAAGGGATGACTGTATTATGGATTCTAGTACCAGATATCCTGAAGCCATTTCTGTTAGGAAAATTACTTCTCGGGTAATTGTTCGTTCCCTATTAAAGTTTTTTCTCGTGGGAATCCCCAGAGAAATTCAGTCAGACCAAGGGACGAACTTTACTTCTAAAACATTCAGAGAAGCAATGTCCCACTTGGGTATAGAATCTTTATTGTCCACGAGTTATCACCCTCAAACCCAAGGAGCTCTGGAACGTTTTTACCAGACTTTAAAATCTATGCTAAGAGCATATTGTGAGCAATTTTCCCAAGACTGGGACGAGGGGATACCTATGTTATTATTCGCTTTACGAAATAGTGAGCAAGAGAGTACGAGCTTCACCCCATTCGAACTTATATACGGGCACCAAGTTAGAGGCCCATTACCTGTATTGAAAGACACTTGGACCGGTAAGACGGAATCTTCAATAAGATCATCACCTATTCTGATGCAAGAACGATTGTCTCAAGCTAGGAAATTAATCGCAGAAAGTTTGGCTACGGCTCAAAAGAAAATGAAACTTTGGTACAACCAACGAGCGAAACCCCGCTCTTTCGAACCCAAAGATTTAGTGATGGCTCAAAGGTTAGTTCCCGGCCATGCTCTCTTACCGTGTTACCAAGGTCCTTACGAGGTTGTGAGTAAAGAAAATGATGTAAATTATGTAGTGAAGATACATGGAAAACGGAACAGACTGTTCCACATAAATCAACTGATAGTATAAATCATATAAAAGGCCCTAGTAATCTTCTTGCGGATGCTCTTTCACGTCCTTAATAAAGTAGAAATAATTAACAATTCCCTTAAAACATTTGCTTGATGTTAAAAGGATTGAGAAAAACAAATGTTTATATTATCATGTTATATTTCTAATATATGTTTTGTCTATTTACAGTTACTGTATGTATAGTAACTTTGAGTATCGACCTGGGATTGGACTGAGAGAGAAGGCTAACTGCGGCTTTCTCTCCCTCCACCCATGAATACTTGTATATATATGTTACCACTGACGAGAAGCTAGAAGTTTGGCTATCTACACGCCTCTTCTCTCGGATCCCAAGCTCCTACATGTTCATTTGTATGCTTCACCTTTGGGAAAAACCAAAATTCCCAGTACTACATACTGTCCTGGGGGTAGGGGTGTTACGCCCAGATACAGTTTATTTACAAATATCTTGCATTTATTTTCATCTATTTAATATTACATTGCGATTACCATCGTTAATGGCTAAAACGATGTTAATCAGCTTTATAATATTACCTATTCATTTTCACCTTTCATATTTTCATTTATATATATGTACATAGGAGGGATCGTACCAGTGGTAACAACCATTCAATGTTTGTATGACGTCACCTCTGGTGGCTACTCGCCTGACGCGAGCTGACGTCAGAGGTGACTGTATTAGAGTAGTCAGTTCATCGCCTCTCTGCTTATAGAGAAGGTCATCGTTGCTTGCTCACTTGAGAAGCCATTGTACTAGAGTTATACTCTCTAGTCTACATTGTGAGATCTAGTCAACTTTTCATCATAAAGAAGTATTCAGTCTGTTCAGAGACTTCTTCTGTTCTAGTCAACATTTAATGGCTCAGAAAATAGAGTCCATATAACTTTATTTGTTCATGTTTATTAATTTATAAGTTGTGTGTAAGGTGTAAGTACTATATACAATATATGTAAGAAAAGGTACACAAGAACTACCTTAACTAAATAACGTGGTTTACGTTATATTAAAATAATATTTTTTCAATGTGTTTTCGATCTCCTCATTGATGTAAATCTGTACAGAAGAACAGTACTTATTACGATATTACAGGAGAATAAAATTCTTCCCCTAGACTAACATCGCCTGTTACAAATTAAGAATATAGTAATAGAAGGCGAGAAACAAGATAGAATTCAAGAAAGAACACACCAGACAGGGTACTTCCCCACACCAGGCAGGGTACTTCCCCACACCAGGCAGGGTACTTCCCCACACCAGGCAATGTACTTCCCCACACAAATCAGCCAGGGTACTTCCCCACACCACAGTCAAGCTCAAACAAATGTCTTATTTTAGGTTAAATGTTTTATTATAGGTTAATATAGACATTTTCATTACTCCATCTATGATATTTTCTTCAAAATTATATAAGAAACATGTTACATATCATATAGCATATAAACATTGATACAATGTTTATATGCTATCGAGTGGTGAGTTGGGTGGAGAGTAAACATTACATTTTCTCTGATGCAGCGTTAGACAAAACTGTAAATATGGCGTCTGGTGCAGTAACCGCCCATCATCCGCGTTTGTTTACAATTCTCGGCATGAGTTATTCATTACTTTCCCTTTGTTTATGATGGCATCTAAAGATACTTGGTAGAAACGATTAAACTCTGTGAACATGGTAATAATATGGCTGTGTAGTGAAATAATATGGCTGTGTAGTGTAATAATATGGCTGTGTAGTGAAACCCTGGGTGGGGACTACATACGTGTACCTACATCTACAGGCTACCTACACTAAATTCCTACAAATAAATACTAAACACCTCTCTCCCTATATTAAGACTAACAAATATTTTAAAGTAAGTAATGAATGTACTGTGGCAGTAAAAGACAAAGAAGGAAAGTAACCCCGGAAAAGGACTTTGTACTTGAAGTCTATGGAAGGGAATTCCTATTCCAAACAATAGTAACTCTTAAATCCTCTACCCTCCTCCTGTCTTCCACACATCAACAACTCTTCAATAAAGGTAAGTGTCAAGTTATTACTGTTTTATACTTCATGTCTCATTGTTTTCTGTGTAGATAAATGTACATTTTATGTAAAAAAAAATATTTTTTAAATACTTTTGGATGTCTGGAACGGATTAATTTGATTTACATTATTTCTTATGGGGAAAATGGTTTTGAAAGTCGTCCATTTTGAAAATAGGCGGACTCTCAGGAACGGATTATGGACGATTTTCAAGGGCCCACTGTATACACATATATAATGACTGGACACTTTCCTACAACTGCTATTAGCATCTGGAAGCTTGGTACTGTGTGTGTGTGTGTGTGTGTGTGTGTGTGTGTGTGTGTGTGTGGATGTCTAAATATGCTGAGTCAGGGTGGAGCTGCTGTCAAAATGACATATTGTACCATCAATCATTACCCTTACTGCCTGTCAACACCCATGGGGTCCCATGCCTTATTCCCCACTATCCTTCCTTCTTTTCTACCTACCTTCCTTTCTTCCTTCATTCCTTCCTTCCTTCCTTCCTATCTTACTTTTTCTTTCCTTCCTCTCATCTCTTCATTCCTTCCTTTCTTTCTTTCATCTCTTCCTTTCTTTCTTAATTCCTTCCTTCCTCTCATCTCTTCCTTTCTTTCTTAATTCCTTCCTTCCTTCCTCTCATCTCTTCCTTTCTTTCTTAATTCCTTCCTTCCTTCCTTTCCTCCTTCCTTACTTCTTTCCTTCCTTCCTCTCATCTCTTCTTTCCTTCCTTCCTCTCATCTCTCCCTTCCTTCCTTACTTTCTTCTTTCATTCCTTCCTTCCTTCTGGTATCCTTGGCATTGCTTTCGGTCACAAACTCCTCAAAACCATAAAATTCATCTTCAGAGACACTTCCATCTGTGTTAGAGCTATCACTGGGGAAGAGAAGAGTCCCAGATTCGCCAGGGAGTTAGATATTTCTTACCGCTAGGCATACTGAACATGGACTACTGAAATGGCGTTCCCACAATGCACCACTGGCTTCCTGATTATTTTTATACTGCACACACTGACAACGCAGACCCATTCTCTCAAATGTAGGCCTATCAGTTTTCTCCCGCTCGATTTGAAGGCGCTAGAATTTACGCGTATAAGTACGTGACCGACCCTTACTGTTATGACGTACATGTACAAGACCGACCCTCAAAGGGTTAAAAGGCTCATCTGCATTCTTTTTTGTATTTGATCGTCAAACCAGATCCCCACTAATTCCTCCATTTCATGAGTGAGACCTTTCCGCTGCCTAGTTATTATGGCTTGAAATCCTGTTGATGCTTTCACTGACTCTTTCACTATCTTTTTCCTTCAAGATAGTGGAAATGGTAGAATGCACCAGCTTCAAGTCATCGGCTATCACTTGCACTTTCTTACCAGCTTCATACTCATTTATAATCTTCATTTTCACCTCAAGATCAAGAGCCTTCCTTTCTTTCTTTCTTGGCACTTCATTCAGGTAAAGTCAAGATTTTCCTTTTCGCCAACATCTTGTACTATGGGATGCACAATAACGTACAACTTTGTACAAATATGTAGTCTTGGAGACTGTGAAAGCTAGTGTACTGAGTGGCTGCGGGAAGGAGGTTGAGATGCTTGACACTGAGATGCCGCGCTCCCTGTTTCCATGACAGAAGTTCTCATATGGCATACAAACACACATACAACAAATTTCCAAGAAAATCTCGAAGACAGTAGGCATATTATCAAAGATACGCTATTATGTACCACAATCAGCTCTCCTTGCACTATATCATTCACTTATCTACCCGTATCTCACCTATGGAATCTGTGCATGGGGATCAACAACATTAAATCACCTTAGACCACTCGTAACACAACAAAAGGCCGCAGTCAGAATGATAACAAATTCCCACTCTAGACAGCATACTCCACCAATATTCAAAAGTCTAAAACTACTCACCGTAAAGAAAATTCATACTTACTCTTGTGCCTACTACATATATAAAACTTTACACTCTAATATAAACCCTCCGCTCAAAATTCTCCTCACCAACTTTAATAGGACCCATGACCACAACACAAGACACAGATCACTTTTTGATATACCCCGTGTTCATATCAACCTATGTAAAAATTCTATGCACATAAAGGGCCCCAGAATCTGGAATTCATTACCAGTAAATATTAAGATAATCTTGTCTGAAAATCAATTTAAGACTCAACTCAAAAACCACCTACTCACCCAAAACTAAATGATCATACTATAAACTACTTTGAAAAATGCTCAGTATTACTTTCCTATACGATAATCTCTATTTTTAATAATATGTTACTATTATGTTACCCCCTACTCAATCAAAACTAAATACGTACTCATATTATAAGTTAATGTCAAAAATGCTCAATGTTATTTTCCTTAAGATAATCTCAATTCCATATTACCATTCGAGAATCTAAACACCTGTAACAATCTTTTATCATCATATAATAATTTAAACAGTAAAATTTCGTCATATTGTAATTTTGAAAACAATTTTTAACTAGAATAAACTCAATAAATTTCTCTAATATTAAGTACATAGTCTTTAAGTTACTAGATTAAGCTGCCCCTAATGCCATGGCATGTCAGTGGCTCTCCTTGCACTCGATTTACATTGTAACTACCAATACCTATGTAATCTGCAATGAAATAAAATTTACTTTACTTACTTTACTTTACTACAATACCGACTTGGAGAGCCAAAATTTTGATATGGCTATACAGTGGACCCTTGCTTATCGGCCAACTTGCTTATAGGCCGTTTTTTTGGCTTCCGATTATCAGCCGTTTTTTTGCTTATCGGCCGTATAGGACATGTCAACCCGCAAGAGATGCCACTTCCTCATGCGTATCACACTCAGTCTGCGTCTCTCTCTCGTTGAGTAAGTAATACTCTGCATGTTCATCCATTCATTCGTTCATTTTGGTGCTTGTTTATTGATTGTGACTATGAAATAAGCCACCATGGGGCCAAAGAAAGTTCAGAGTGCCAGTCCTTTGGTAAAGGGCTGAGAGGGGAGAATGTGCCTTCTTCAGTGATTCTGTGATATGTACGATACTAAAGCAGCAGGAGTCGATAAAGGCTATAGCGCCAGCCAGCGATAAAGTGTAGCATTAACCCTTTGACTGTCGGAGGCCCCATTCTGAAACTGTCATTCTATGTCGGAAAATTTTGGAAAAAAAAAAAAAAATTATTTTTTCTTATGAAATGATAGAGAATCTTTTCCCGATGGTAATGACACCAAAAGTATGAAATTTGATTGAAAACTTACGGAATTACGCTCTCGCAAAGTTAGCGATGTTAGTGATATATACGCATCAGCGATTTCGCCGACTTTGAGCCCTATTTTCGGCCAATTCCATTGGGACAGTTGACCAAACTCATAGCTATTTCTTTAGAACTCCATTTTTTCTATCGATTGAGTACAAGAAATCACCAATTTACCGATTTCAACTACCCAATAAAGTGGTCAGAAAATGGCAATTTCGCCAATTTCATGCAAAATAAAAAAGATGTCAATTTCAAAATAGGGTCCAGAATAAACAATGCAGACATCCCTAGCACTAAAATAAGATGTTATCTGTTCATTAGTCACGTCTTTAGGCCCCACTTACATTACTCTTGCTTTCTATTTTGATTTATTATTCACACAAAAAATAGAAGATTTATTGTTATGCAGACTATTGCATTATTGTAAAAAATGTATAAATAATATCTGTGCACTTGTGAAAGAATATTAGACTCACCAGTTGATGTGTATTGGACGCGTGGTGTGATTTGTTTACTTTTGAACATTGGCAAAAATCGAACATTTCCGCTACTTTGAGCTCAATTTCAAGATCGTTTACATCATGAAACTAATCAAAATCATCTCTATTCCTGTAATATGTTTTCCATTCTATCAAATGAGAGCATGAAAAAGAGAATACAATCATAAATACTATACGAAAATACACCTCAAAGTCGGCGTTTTAATCCAAAAACACGGTCGGAGTTTTTTTTTCTCATTATGTACTGCTTGCTGCAGGATTTTTTTTATACTGCGCACACTGACCACACAGACCCATTCTCTCACATGTAGGCCTACCAGCTTTCTCCTGCTTGATTTGAGGCCGCTAGAATTTAGGCGTATAAATACGTCCGAAACATTGGCTCGTAAGACGTATATATACGTCCGAAACAGTCAAAGGGTTAACAGTGTAGCAAGTAAGTTAAGCGATTAAGCGATAGAAGAATGACGACACGAATCTTAACCCTTTCTGGGTCCAGAGGCCAAATTTCAAAGTGTGCACCAGGGTCCAAGAATTTTCAAAAAATGTTTGTTATTTTTTCTTATGAAATGGTAGAGAATCTTTTTCTGAAGGTAATAAAACAAAAAGTATGAAATTTGATGGAAAATTGACGAAATTATGCTCTCGCAAATTTTGATGCATCAGCGATATTTACGCATCGGTGATTTTGCCGACTTTGACTCCCATTTTAGGCTAATTACATTATTCCAGTCGACCAAATTCTTAGCAGTTTCGCTAGTATTACTTCTATTCTATCGATTGAGCACAAGAAATCGCCCAGTTAACTGTTTCAACTACAAAATAAAGTGATCGGAAATTGGTAATTTAGCCAATTTAACACAAAGTTCAAAATATTCCAATTTCAAAATAGGGTGCAGAATAAAAAATGCAGGCGTTCCTAGCACTAAATTAACATTTCCTCTGTTTGCTAGTTACGTTTTCAGTCTTTACAAATGAATTCCATTTTTATTTTTTATTCACATAATGAATTTTTATTCAAACCAAAAAATGGAAGATTTACTGTTATGCAATATTGAAATAATTGTATAAATAATATCACCACGTGTGTGAACATATACAATTAGACCTACCATCTGGTGCGTATTAGACGTGTGAGGCCATTTGTTTACTCTTGAAAATTGGCAAAAAATTAAAATTTTCGCTACTTTGAGCTCAGTTTCAAGCCATTTCCAGTACTAAAACCAATCCAAATCATCTCGATTTCTGTAATATATCTTCCATTCTATCAAATGATACCAAGAGATCGCAAATACAACTATAAAAAGCAAAGTCGCTGTTTTAATCGAAAATTACGGTGTCAGTTTTTTTTCTCTCATTATGCACTGTGTGCTGCAGGATTTGTTTTATGTGGTGCACACTTACCACATACATGTAGATGTATTCTCTCATATCTAGGCCCAAATTTACTGCTCCCTTCTTATCTGAGTGAGCTGAGCTCATGGCGTAGAACTACGGTTTGGACTCTTAACTCAAAGCCGTAGAACTATGGCACGGACCCTGAAAGGGATAACTCCTCCATTGTTGTTTGAGGTATATAGGGCGACTGACAACACCACTGCCTCTGCTGCTGCCTTCACCACCACTGTCTTTGCAGAGGAGCTCAGATACGACAATTTAGAAGTCCCTCCAAACTGCCAATATCCCTAACCCCTCCTTTAAAGTGAAGGCATTGTACTTCTCTTTTCCAGGACTCAAGTCCAACTAAATCAATTAACCATAGTGTTGATATTAGGTTTCTATGTAATTTATTTTGTTTATTTTGTCATATTAGATGAATTGTGATAGATAAATAAGCCGTATAGAGTTGATATTAGCATCATATTGAAGGAGAGTTTTGTCCTGTCTCCAAACAATACTCTCCTCCTGCCTTCAATAAAGGTATGTAATTGTGATTTAAATGTTCATTTATCCATTTCTTTTGTCATTTTATTTAGTCTCATTGTTTTGTGTATGTAAAACTATAGTTAATCTTAAAAAAGAATATTTTTTGTTGATATTTTTGTCTGGAACAGATTAATTGTATTTACAGTGGTCCCCCGAGTTTCGTACACCCCGGAAATCGTACAATTATGCAAGTATAATATTGTGAGTGCTTGTGGAAGTGTATTTTTGGGGGTCTGAAATAGACTAACCTACGTGACATTTTTCCTTAACCCTTTCAGGGTTATTGACGTACTAGTACGGCTTACGCCCTGGGGTTATTGACGTACTAGTACGCCTAAATTCTAGCGCCCTCAAATCAAGCAGAAACAGGCTGTTAGGCCTAGATGTGATAGAATGGGTCTGTGCGGTCAGTGTGTGCAGTATAAAAAAATTCCTGCACCACACAGTGCATAATGAGGAAAATAAAACTCTGACCGTGTTTTTGGTTTAAAACAGCGACTTTGCAGTCTATTTTCGTATGGTATTTATTGATGTATTCTCGTTTTCTTGGTCTCATTTGATAGATTGGAAGATATATTACAGACATAGAGATGATTTTGATTGGTTTGACAACGACAAGTACCTTGAAATTGAGCTCAAAGTAGTGAAAATGTTCGATTTTTGACGATGTTCAAGAGTAAACAAATCACACCATGCATCCAATACACATCAACTGGCGAGTCTAATATTCATGCACAAGTGCTATAATATTATTTATACCATTTTTACAATGATGCAGTTGTATACATAACAGTAAATCTTCTATTTGTTTGCGAGAATAAAAATTCAAAATGAAAAGCAAAAGTAATGTAAGAGGGGCCTGGAAACGTGACTAATGAACAGAGAAGACGTTATTTTAGTGCCAGGAATGTCTGCCTTGTTTATTCTGGACCCTATTTTGAAATTGGCATCGTTTGAAATTTGTGTGAAATTGGCCAAATTGCCATTTTCTGACCACTATTTTGGGTAGTTGTAATAGGTAAATAGGCGGTTTCTTGTATTCAATCGATAGAAGAAATGGAGTTCTAGCGAAATAGCTCTAATTTTAGTAGACTGAAACATTGGAATTTGCCGAAAATAAGGCTCAAAGTGGGCGAAATCGCCGATGCGTAAGTGTCATGGCTGCCGCTAACTTCGCGAAAGCATAATTCCGTTAGTTTTCAATCAAATTTCATAATTTTTGTGGCGTTATGATCGGAAAAAGATTCTCTATCATTTCATAAGAAAAAATATTTTTTTTATTTTTTTTTAAATTCTTGGACCCTGAGAACGAGTTTCGGAGACCCCCCATGGAGCCTGAAAGGGTTAAGGGAGTAAATTCGTTCGGTAATGGCGCTTGAGCAGGCTTCTGGAGTGAAGTTTTTACGAAACTCGGGGGACCACTGTACATTAATTCTTATGGGAAATATTATTTCACTTTTAGGCCATTTCGCTTTTAGGTCGAGCTTCTGGGACAGATTACGGCCAATAAGTGAGGGTCCACTGTATTTTCTCTATTTTGATGATATTGCATTAGTTTCCTATGATACCAAGTATAGAAGGTACAGTATTATGAAAAGAATACAATATCATGTACAGTGGACCCCCGAGTTTCGTAAAAACTTCACTCCTGAAGTCTGCTCAAGTGCCATTACCGAACGAATTTACTCCCTTAAGGAAAAATTTCAAGTAGGTTAGTCTATTTCAGACCCCCAAAAATACACTTCCACAAGAACTTACAAAATTATACTTACATAATTGCACGATTTCCGGGGTATTCGTTAACCGAGGGTCCACTGTATTTTTTTCCTTCATTATTTTTCTATCCTTCTCTTGCTGTCTTGGACCTAAGAAATGATGAGGCGTGTTGAAGTGAATTTTTAATATGTCTATCACTGCTACTTGAACCTCATTTTTTTATTTTCAGGAAATATCAGACAAAATTAAAGAATTAGAATCAAGTGAGGTTGACTTCGATGATGAAACAAATTCCGCATATTTGGTGGAGGAAAGGTAAGAATTTTTTGGTACTTTAATTATCAGTTAATGTTATAAGAAAGAAGAGGATAAGTTACAATGAAAGATAATTTATCTATAAAATACATAAGTATGCTAGACAGCATTGTAGGAAAAGGTTGAATAATAGACTTCTGGATATATACATCTACAGTGGACCCCCGAGTAACGAGCACCCCGGAAATCGTACAATTATGCAAGTATAATATTGTAAGTGCTTTTGTAAGTGTATTTTTGGGGGTCTGAAATAGACTAACCTACTTGACATTATTCCTTAAGGGAGTAAATTCGTTCGGTAATGGCACTTGAGCAGGCTTCTGGAATGAATTATGCTCGTTACTTGGGGGTCCACTGTACATGTTTTTAGAGTTACTACATACATTCTAGCTAAATATGTAGTGGAAGGTGGAATAAAAGGGTAATGAAAGTATGTAAATAAATTAACACATTAAAATCGCAGAATGAGCGAGGCATACCAGAAAATTTTGCTAAGAGGTGAGCAAAATGAAAAAGCATGGAGAACAAAATGAAAATGGACTTTACTTTCAAAACACTTACAATGGTTATAAATAATAGGTGGTATTGACAACAAGCTTATTGGACAGCTACTGATCATGTAGGGCATTCTAATACTATAACTTATAATTAGGACTTAAACGAAAAAACAAATCATAGGTAAAGTTGAGATTGACTGATAGCTAAATTTGATGTGTGTTAATATATAGATATACAATAGTGTGCATAATAATTGGGATAGTGAAAGTTAATGTTTATTTGAAAAATATATGGCAATGATATGACAGATAATTGATTTGGGAAAGTATGTTGCCGTAGTACCAGATCCTAATAACAGCAGCAATTAGCTTATCCACAGTTGAAGAGTTGTGTTTTGCGATCCTTTATTTGGTTATTACTCCATAAATTTCTCAATTGGGTTGAGGTCAAGAGAGTTAAGACCATAAGAAAGGAGGAACACTACAATAGGCCTGTTGGCTCGTACTAGACAGGTCCTTCACAAATCCAACCCACTAACAGAATAAAACGCTACCCAAGCAATATGCTTTGATAATTCTATTTACTCACGTGCAAGTAACACTCAAATCCAACCCCTCTCACTCATGTATTTATCCAACCTCGTATATATACGTCTTACAAGCCACTGTTTCGGACGTATATATACTCACAAATTCTAGTGGCTTCAAATCAAGCGGGAGAAAGCTGGTAGGCCCACATATGAGAGAATGGGTCTGTGTGGTCATTGTGAGCTGTATAAAAAAAATCCTGCAGCACGCAGTGCATAATGAGAGAAAAAAACTCCGACCGTGTTTTTGGATTAAAACGCCATCTTTGAGGTGTATTTTTGTATAGTATTTATGGTTGTATTCTTTTTTTTTATGGTCTCATTTGATAGAATGGAAAACATACTACAGAAATATAGATGATTTTGATTAGTTTCATGATAAAAACGACCTTGAAATTGAGCTCAAAGTAGGGAAAATGTTTGATTTTTGCAAATGTTCAAGAGTAAACAAATCACGCCACGCGTCCAAAACACATCAATTGGTGAGTCTAATATTCTTTCACAAGTGCACTGATATTATTTATACCATTTTTACAATAATGCAATAGTCTGCATAACAATAAATCTTCTATTTTTTGTGTGAATAAAAAATAAAAATAGAAAGCAAGAGTAATATAAGAGGGGCCTATAGACATGACTAATGAACAGATAACATCTTATTTTAGTGCCAGGAATGTCTGCATTGTTTATTCTGGACCCTATTTTGAAATTGACAACCTTTTTTTTTGCATGAAATTGGCCAAATTGCCAATTTCTGACCACTTTATTGGGTAGTTGAAATCGGTAAATTGGTGGTTTCTTGTACTCAATCGATAGAACAAATGGAGTTCTAAAGAAATAGCTATGAGTTTGGTCGACTGGAACAATGGAATTGGCCGAAAATAGGGCTCAAAGTCGGCGAAATTGCCGATGTGTATATATCTCCGAGATCACTAACTTCGCGAGAGCATAATTCCATAAGTTTTCCATCAAATTTCATACTTTTGGTGTCATTACCACCGGGAAACGATTCTCTATCATTTCATAAGAAAATATAATTTTTTTTTTTAATTTTGCGACAACATGAGAGCACTCAGGATTAGGGGTTGTGACAGTCAAAGGGTTAATATATTTATAGATGTGGTTGTAAAAGAAGTAAATGCTCGGGTACACAAATAACCTGCACATAGGAGAGAGGAGCTTACGATGACATTTCAGTCTGACTTGGACCATTTACAAAACTCCAATTTTTCCATTTATAAATGCATATAAATGCCAGATAACTAGTTTACACTAACATATATTAAGTTAGCAATAGAACTAGGCATTAAAAAGTAAAATATACTCACAGTACACTCATTATTTACCTCAAAATATTTGTAGTCTTAATGTAGGGCAAAAGGTGAGTAGTATTTACTGTAAGAAGTAAGGTGTGGTAGCCCTCCTGGCTACCCCACCCACACATACTACGTGTATACTACGATGCTTAAAGCGCCCCAGAGTGATACAATGCATGTACAGTACACTCATTACTTACCTTAAAATATTTGTAGTCTTAATGGTCTTAATGTAAGGTGAGAGGTGAAAAGTATTTACGTATTTGTAGAAAGTCATGTGGGAGGTATGGCATCCTGCCTGGCCACTCCCACCTACTATGACATTAAGCGGCCCTAGAGCGATAAAATGCATATACAGTACACTCATTACTTACCTTAAAATATTTGTAGTCTTAATGTAGGGTGAGAAGTGAGTAAGTGAGATAAAACGAATAAACAAGAGAGAGAGAGAGAGAGTAAGATAGAGCCGCAGAGTACTTATGTAAACAAACCGTCTAGTTATGGTTGATACACATTCATACAAACACCTTATTGTGTACAAGTTGTCTCCACAGTGGTACAATAGAATAAATATAGACCAACACTTCTATTCTCATGTAATTTTTAGAAGGAATGATGCTCTGACAAATTATTATTACAGTGGTACCCCGACTTACGATATTTTTTCATTCCAGAATGCTGTTCAAGTGCCATTACCAAACGAATTTATCTCCATAAGAAATGATGTAAAATAGACTAGTCCTTTTAGACCCCCAAAATTACACTTACAAAAGCATTTAAAAAAATAAACTTACATAAAAGGGTGTGTTTGGGGACCATCGTAAGTCGGGGTACCACTGTATTGTTATTATTACAAATTATTATTTCAAGTAATATACTCTGATGTTTAATTAAAGGTCCCCAGAGTGATAAAATACATATACAGTACAGTCCATTCATTAACCCTTTGGGGGTCCAAGGACCCTCTCCGAAACTCGTTCTCAGGGTCCAAGAATTTAAAAAAAAAAAATTTTCTTATGAAATGATAGAGAATCTTTTTCCGATCATAACGCCACAAAAATTATGAAATTTGATGGAAAACTAACAAAATTATGCTTTCGCGAAGTTAGCGGTATCCATGACATTTACTCATCGGCGATTTTGCCCACTTTGAGCCATATTTTCAGCAAATTCCAATGTTTCAGTCTACTAAAATTATAGCTATTTTGCTAGAACTCCATTTCTTCTATCGATTGAGTACAAGAAACTGCCTATTTACCAATTTCAATTACCCAAAATAGTGGTCAGAAAATGGCAATTTGGCCAATTTCACACAAATTTCAAACGATGCCAATTTCAAAATAGGGTCCAGAATAAACAAGGCAGACATTCCTGGCACTAAAATAACATCATCTCTGTTCATTAGTCACGTTTGCAGGCCCCTCTTACATTACTTTTGCTTTCCATTTTGTATTTTTATTCTCACAAATAATAGAAGATTTACTGTTATGTATACAACTGCATCATTGTAAAAATGGTATAAATAATATCAGCGCACTTGTGCAAGAATATTAGACTCTCCAATTGATGTGTATTGGACGCATGGTGTGATTTGTTTACTCTTGAACATCGTCAAGAATCGAACATTTTCGCTACTTTGCACTCAGTTTCAAGGTATTTGTCATCATGAAACCAGTCAAAATTATCTCTATTTCTGTAATATATCATCTATTCTATAAAATGAGACTAAGAAAACGAGAATACAAGCATAAATACCATACGAAAATAGACTGCAAAGTCGCTGTTTTAAACCAAAAACACGGTCAGAGTTTTTTTTTCCTCATTATGCACTGTGTGGTGCAGGAATTTTGTTATACTGCGCACACTGACCGCACAGACCCATTCTATCACATCTAGGCCTAACAGACTGTTTCTGCTTGATTTGAGGGCGCTAGAATTTAGGCGTACTAGTACGTCAATAACCCCAGGGCGTAAGCCGTACTAGTACGACCAAAAGGGTTAATTACCTTAAAATATTTGTAGTGTTAATGTAGGGTGAGAGGTGAGTTTTATTTGTAGGAAGTCAGGTTTGGGAAGTGTGGGTAGCCAGTCAGGGCAGCCCTCCCCTCCCCACCCCACCCACATGTAATGTAAACAAACCAGGCGAACACGTCTGGTTTTCGTCACTTTACATTGTGTACAAGTTGTCTCCACGTTGACACAGCAGAAGTCGCCTGGCTACCACAAGTCCTACAAGTCGCCTGGCTACCACAAGTCCTACAAGTCGCCTGGCTACCACAAGTCCTACAAGTCGCCTGGCTACCACATCTCATATTTATGTTAATTTATTCTATTGTGTGGTGTATTTACATGGATTAAGCAAAATGTCTATATTAACATGTGTAAATTTACTTAGGTACAGGTACACATAAGTACAGTGGACCCCCGGCTAACAAATAAAATTCATTCCAGAAGCCTGCTCAAGTGCCATTACTGAACGAATTTACTTCCTTAAGAAATAATGTCACGTAGGTTAGTCTATTTCAGACCCCCAAAAATACGCTTCCACAAGCACTTACAATATTATACTTACATAATTGTACGATTTCCAGGGTGTTCGTTAGCCGGGGGTTCACTCTATAATTATCAGTTACAGTGGACCCCCGGATATCGAACATTCTTCATTCCAGAATGCTGTTCATGTGCTGTTACCAAACGAATTTATTCCCATAACAAATGATGTAAATTAGCTTAGTCCATTTCAGACCCACAAAAATACACCTATAAAAGCACTTACAATAATAAACTTACATAATAGGGCGAGTTGGGAGAGTGTGATTTCCGCGGGTCCACTGTATAATAATAATGTATGTATGTAGTCTGCCTACCTACATGTGGCCCAGAGCCATATTATTACCATCGACATACCATGTTCACTGAGTTTAATCGTTTCTATCAACCACCTTTAGATGCCATCATAAACAAAGGGAGAAGTAATGAATAATTCATGACGAGAATTGTACACAAAAGCGTTATGTATTAAGGGGAGTGACGTAATGTTTTCCCTCTGCCTGACTACCACACCTCCATAGTATATAAACATAAAATGTTTATATGCTATGTAACGTGTTTCTTATATAATTTTGAAGAAAATATCATAGATGGATTAATGGAAATGTCTATATTAAAGTAAAATAAGACATTTAATGTGCCCAAGAGTGATTATTATTAGTATTACTTAATGTTTTCCCTCCGCCCGGCAACTACACTTCCATAGCATATAAACAGCACGTTTATATGCTTTGTAACGTGTTTTTTATATAATTTTGAAGAAAATATCATAGATGGATTAATGAAAATGTCTATATTGACATAAAATAGGACATTTAATGTGCCCAAGAGTGATTATTATTACATAATAGAGATATGTGCTCACGGAGAATTTAAACAAACCAGGTGGCGCATGCCGTATTTGAAAGACCACTCGCCGTATTGAAAGTTTTGGTCATAATTTGAACTCGCCATATTGACGCCGTAAGGTGAAATGCCAAAAAGCGGGGCCGTACTGTATTAGGTACTAAAATAGTACTCAAATAGTCACATTCACACTGACAAGTGAACATTTTCACCTGGCCTTGGTCATTTACTATTGTCTAGAAATATATACAGTGGTACCTCGAGTTACGATATATTTTCGTTCGAGAATGCTGTTCAAGTGCCATTACCAAACGAATTTATCCCCATAAGGAATAATGTAAAATAGACTAGTCCTTTTACACCCCCAAAAATATACTTACAAAAGCATTTAAAAAAATAAACTTACATAAAAGGGCGATTTTGGGGACCATCATAACTCGAGGTACCACTGTACAAAGTATTTATAGGTCTCAGCAATGTTTTGACATGCTGGAGTATATATGAAACTTCTTGAAGCATGGTGTTTATGACAAGTGTCACTAAACTGCTGACAGGGTAAGCAGTGGAGTGACACTTGATGATAGTGCACTGCTGCAGGGAACCCTGGCTTTATTCGTTTTCACTGTTACACACAAACATGTATGTCTGTCTGTCTATCTATCTGTCTAGCTCTGCTTATCTGTCTGCCTGTGTGTGTCTGTCTTTCTGTCTGCCTGTGTGTGTGTGTGTCTTTCTGTCTGCCTGTGTGTGTGTGTGTCTTTCTGTCTGCCTGTGTGTGTGTGTCTTTCTGTCTATCTATGTGTGTCTGTCTTTCTGTCTGCCTGTGTGTGTCTGTCTTTTTGTCTGCCTGTGTGTGTGTGTGTGTCTTTCTGTCTGCCTGTGTGTCTGTCTTTCTGTCTGCCTGTGTGTGTGTGTGTGTCTTTCTGTCTGCCTGTGTGTCTTGTCTTTCTGTCTGCCTGTGTGTGTGTCTTTCTGTCTGCCTATATGTGTCTGTCTTTCCATCTGCCTGTGTGTGTCTGTCTTTCTGTCTGCCTGTGTGTGTCTGTCTTTCTGTCTGCCTGTGTGTCTCTTTCTGTCTGCCTGTGTGTGTGTGTGTGTCTTTCTGTCTGCTTGTCTTTCAGTCTCAGAGAGCGGCTGGTAAACCAACAGGTATTACACACGATGCAGTAGCCACGTCTGATTCCTGATGATGTGAAAATGCATATTACAGTGGTCCCTCGGGTTTTCGGTCATCTCCAAACTCGAACATTTATGTAAGTGTACGTATTTTCGTAAGTGCCTTTGCAAGTGTATTTTTGGGGGGTCTGAAATAGACTAACCTACGTGACATTATTTCTTAAGGAAGTAAATTCGTTCAGTAATGGCACTTGAGCAGCATTCTGGAAAGAATTTTCGGCGAAAACCGAGGGTCCACTGTACTTGCCACTGAGTTGCCAGTCATGCTTATTATGTCTTATATCTACAAGCACTGTATAGCACTTTTACCTGGAATTTTTGGGTTATCCTAGGTAATTTACACTATGTATAATAACTGTACTTATGTGTACATGTGAGAGAGAGACAGAGATAGAGACAGATGGAGATAGACAGAGATATAGACACAGACAGACAGATATAGACAAAGACATAAAGGAATGGAACAGATTGCCTGCACATGTCAAAGCAAGAGGTGCCTAATGAATGTAGCGACAGAAAGGGAGGAGAATGATTTTTTTATTTTTTTAGCTAACACATTTTTTATTTTATTTTTATTAACACATCGGCCGTTTCCCACCAAGGCAGGGTGGCCCGAAAAAGAAAATTTTTCATCATCATTCACTCCACTGTCTTGCCAGAGGCATGCTTACACTACAGTTATAAAACTGCAACATTTAACATCCCTCCTTCAGAGTGCAGGCACTGAACTACTTCCCATCTCCAGGACTCAAGTCCGGCCTGCCAGTTTCCTGGAATCCCTTCATAAATGTTACTTTGCTTCTACTCCAACAGCACGTCAAGTATTAAAAACCATTTGTCTCCATTCACGCCTATCAAATACGCTCATGCATGCTTGCTGGAAGTCCAAGCCCCTCATACACAAAACCTCCTTTACCCCCTCCAACCTTTCCTAGGCTGACCCCTACCCCGCCTTCCCTCCACTACAGATTTATACGCTCTCGAAGTCATTCTACTTTGTTCCATCCTCTCTACATGTCCAAACCACCTCAACAACCCCTCCTCAGCCCTCTGGATAATAGTCTTGGTAATCCCGCACCTCCTCCTAATTTCCACACTACGAATTCGCTGATTTATATTCACACAACACATTGATCTCAGACATGACATCTCCATTGCCTCCAGCCTTCTCCTTGTTGCAACATTCACCACCCATGCTTTACACCCATATAAGAGTGTTGGTAGTATAACTATACAGTGGACCCCCGGATAACGAACAAAATTCATTCCAGAAGCATTCTCAAGTGCCATTACCGAACGAATTTACTTCCTTAAGAAATAATGTCACGTAGGTTAGTCTATTTCAGACCCCCAAAAATACACTTCCACAAGCACTTACAATATTATACTTACATAATTGTACGATTTCCGGGGTGTTCGTTAGCCGGGGGTCCACTGTACTCTCATACATTCCCCTCTTTGCTTCCATGGACAAAGTTCTTTGTCTCCACAGACTCCTAAGTGCACCACTTACCCTTTTACCCTCATCAATTCTGTGATTCACCTCATCATTCATAGACCCATCTGCTGACACGTCCACTCCTAAATATCTGAATACAGTGGACCCCCGGTTATCGGCCATAATTCGTTCCAGAATTCTGTTCGAGTGCCATTACTGAACGAATTTGTTCCCATAAGGACAAATGTAAATTAGATTAGTCCGTTTCAAACCCCCAAAAATACACTTACAAAAGCGCTTACAAAAATACACTTACATAATTGTTCGAGTTGGGAGCAGTACGGTAACCGGGGGTCCACTGTACATTCACCTCCTCCATACTCTCTCCGTCCAATCTGATATCCAATCTTTCATCACCTAATCTTTTTGTTATCCTCATCACCTTACTCTTTCCTATATTCACTTTCAATTTCCTTCTTTTACATACCCTACCAAACTCATCCACCAACCTCTGCAACTTCTCTTCAGAATCTCCCAAAAGCACAGTGTCTATTGTTCAGCTATATGTTTCACTGTAAACACTTGGGGGTGTGTGGTCTACACACCCCCTACCTTTCCTAAAACCTCCTTGTTCATCTGCTATCCTACTCTCCGTCTTGCTCTTAATTCTTTCAATAATAACTCTACCATACACTTTACCAGGTACACTCAACAAACTTATTCTCCTATAATTTTTGCACTCTCTTTTGTCCCCTTTGCCTTTATACAAAGGAACTATGCACGCTCTCTGCCAATCCCTAGGTACCTTACCCTCTTCCATACATTTATTAAATAATAGCACCAACCACTCCAAAACTTTATCTCCACCTGCTTTTAACATTTCTATCTTTATCCCATCAATCCCAGCTGCCTTACCCCCTTTCATTTTACCCACTGCCCCACGAGCTTCCCCCACACTCACAACTGGCTCTTCCTCACTCCTACAAGATGTTATTCCGTCTTGCCCTTTACACAAAAATCACAGCTTCCCTATCTTCATCAACATTTAACAATTCCTCAAAAAATTCCCTCCATCTTCCCGATACCTCTAACTCTCCATTTAATAACTCTCCTCTCCTATTTT
>WNWK01034231.1:0-20575 GCA_009830355.1 Cherax destructor | reverse complement strand
ATGATTTGTGATGATGTTTGTGATGAAAGGGTGAGGGTTGGTGGAGGGTTTTGGCTTGTGATAAAAGGGTGATGATGATTGTGATGATGGTTGGGGAATGTTTGGTAAAGTGTTTGGATGATTTTTTGGATGATGGTGATGATGGTTGTTGATAAAGGATGATGGTTGTGATGATGGTGATGATGGGTGATGAGGGGAAGTTTGGGGAAAATGATGGTGATGGGCGGTGAGGGAAAATGTGAGGGTTTTGGAGGATGGGAGATGGTGATAAAGGGTTCCAGATGGGATGATGGTTGTGATGAGGTGATGTTTTCTGATGATTGATGAGGGTTTGTGATGATGTTTGTAGATGAATGTGATGATGGTTGTGATGATGGTTAAATTTTGATTGAGATGATGGTTGGGGGAAAATGGTAATGATGGTTGTGATGTTTGGTTGTGAGGTTTGGGGGGATGAGATTTCGATGAGGGTTTGTGATGAGGGGAGGGATGGTTGGGGATGATGGTGATGATGATTTGGTGAGGGGTGATTATTTTTTGTGGGGGAAAATTGTTAACTCCCCCAATCCAGGCTGAAGAAAAATACAGCAGTAGCAATAGTCGTAGTCACAGCAGTAGCAATGGTCGTAGTCCAGCAGGAATAGTCTAGTCAAGAAAGTAACAATGGTCGTAGTCACAGAGCAAAAAAGTCGAAATTAAAAGAAAAAGGGTTAGCCACAGCGGTAACAATGGTCGTAGTCACAGCATTGGAAATTGTCGAATGGGCAGTGGAATGGTAAAAATACAGCAGTAACAATGGTTTAGTCCCCCAGTAGCAATGGTCGTAGTCCAGCGGTAGTAATGGTCGTAGTCAAATCAGTAGCAATGGTCGTATTTGGATGGAAACGGTCGTAGTCTTAATAGAATGGGTCGTAGTCACAGTTGGTGAAGGTCGTAGTCACACGGAAAATAGTTCTAGTCACAGCAGTGGCAAAAATGTAGCATAGCAGTAGAAATTTAGCCGTGAAAGAAAAAACAGCCCCCAAAATTTTTCAGTGGTCACAACAGAAGCCAAGAAATAAAAACAGTCCCCAGCACTAGTATTATCACTGAGTTGAACGTATCTCCCGGGCCCAACCCAAAAGGGAAATATTTTAGTATACCCTAACTTAAAACTTGATATTTACTTTTTTTAAAATTTTTTCCGTCACCAAAAATATAAATATGATTTTTACAATAATGTTACGTCATCCATTACTATAACATCTAACGTGATTTGTTTTATTTAAATGTGACGTGACTTTAAGGATTATAGTTTAGTAAAACACTACAATGACCACAGTATTATAGGGGTAGTAAAGCAGTACAATGACCACAGATTATAGCTGGTAGAAAAGCAATTACTACAATGACCACAGTTATTTTTTGGTAGTAAACCCCCACAATGACCACAGTATTATAGCTGGTAGTAAAACTACTAAATGACCACAGTATTATATTGGTAGTAAAGCACTACAATGACCAAAAGATTATAGGGGGAAAGAAAAAGTAAAGCCAAAAAAATTAGGCTGGTAGTAAAAAAATTACAATGACCACAGTATTAAAAGCAAAAATAAAATAAAATGACCACAGTATTATAGTTGGTAAAAGCAGACAAGACCACAGATTATGGGGGAAAAAGCCCCTATTAACAGTATTATTATTGGTAGTAAAGCAGTACAATGAACAGTATTAGGCTGGTAAAAAAACACCTGGCCTTTTAAATTTTATAGCTGGTAAAAGCGTACAATGACCACATTATAGCTGGTGAAGTAAAACAATAATAGTATTAAAACAGTAAAAAAGCACTACTACAATGCCAAAAGTTTTAAAAACCGGTAAAAAACACTATAATAAGATTATAGCGGGGGGGGAAACACTAAACCAAGTTTAAAAAGCTGATTTTTAAGCACTACAATGCCCCCCTCTTTTTTTTCCACTTTGTTGCTATTCACACTTTATAAAAGTGTTTCAACATACCTAAAAAAAATTTTACATGTTACTTAGGCTCATTAAGGGGAAAAACCACCCCCATTTTCCCCCACTGTAAAAATTGGTAATTAGGGACATCCAGGAGAATACATTTTTTTAAATGAAAAAAAATGGGGGGTTTTGTCCCAGAACTAAAATATTTCTCCATAAAAAACCAAAGTTAAATTCCCAAACCCCCCACATAATTTGTCTTCATGAAAACCCGGGGATTTAAAGGGTTTTTCCCAAACCCCCCAACAAAAAATTGCTCTCATGATAAACCAGATTAAAGGGGGTTTTCCCAAAAACCCCACACACAATTGTCTCTCATGATAAACCAGATTTAAAGGGGGGTTCCAGAACCCCACAAAATTTTTGTCTCATGATAAACAATTAAAACCCCCCCCAGAACCCCACACATTTGCTCTCATGATAAAAAGGAAAGTGTCTCCAAACCCCACACATATTGCCCTCATAAAAATTAGAGAAAGGTGCCCCCAAAAAACCACACAATTGTCTCTAAAAAAAACAGAGTTAAGGTGTCCCCAAAAACCCCACCTTTTTTTCCCAAACCAGAGTTAAGGTGTTCCAGAACCCCAAAATATATTATGATATAGGAGAGTTTGGTCCCCTAAAAATCATATTGTTCTTATAACGTACAAGAGTTATTGTTTTCATCAGGTCTTGGAATATAGATCCAATTTGAAGTGCCGGGGGGGAAATTTTCCCCTTTAGATTTAAAGTTTTTTGGGGGTGTGAAACGTTTTTTAAAGGACAAATTTAGGTGAGGTTTTTTTTTTAAAAACCCCCCTTTTTTGGGCATCGGGGGAGGCCTTCCACTGGCCCCCCCCCCCCCTTTAAATTTTTTTTTTTTTAACCCATTTGTATATATATATATATATATATATATATATATATATATATATATATATATATATATATATATATATATATATATATATATATATATATTATATATATATATATATATATATATATATATATATATATATATATATTTTAAAAATATATATATATATATATATATATATATATTATATATATATATATATATATATATATATATATATATATATATATATATATATATATATATATATATATATATATATATATATTTTTGAGAAAAAAATACAAAAAGCTAAACTGGATAATTTTTTGGGGTGGTAAAAAGTGATAAATCACTGATATGACCTGAAAAATCGCTAAAACTGGCAAGTTTAAAAAAGAAGAGTCAAAAAAAATTTTTTTTTTTTTTTTTTTAAATTCTGAACCCAGAGATTTTGGGGGGTCAAAAACCTTTTGGGAAAAAATGAACGAGTTTGTTAATGGGTTTGAAGGGGGTGTACTCACCAGTTGTGATTGCAGGGGTCAGTGTGTGTTGGCCCCCCCTAGTTGTGATTGCAGGGGGGGAGTGTGTGTGTACTCACCTAGTTGTGTTTTAGGTGTCAGTGTGTGTTTGTGTGTACTCACCTAGTTGTGATTGCAGGGGGGGAGTGTGTGTGTGTACTCACCTATTTGGATTGCGGGGGCCGGTGTGTGTGTGTACCCCCCAACTAAAATTCAGGTGTGAGGGGTGTGTGTGTGTGTACTCACCTAGTTGTGATTGGGGGGTTGGGGTGTTACCAAATTTTTGTTTTTCAGGTGTCGAGGGGTGTGTGTGTGTGTGTACTCAACTAGTTTTGATTGCAGGTGCAAGGGTGTGTGTGTGTGTGTGTCCCCCTTTGTTTTTGATTGCGGGGGGCAGGTGTGTGTGTACTCACCTGGTTTTGATTGCAGGTTGAGGGGTGTGTGTACCCCCCAGTTTGGGATTGCAGGGTTTTTTGTGTGTATCCCTAGTTGTGTTTTAAAGGGTTTTTAGTTGTGTGTCTCCCCCGGGTTTGATTGCAGGGCCGGGTGTGGGGGGGGGACTAAAATTTTTTTTTGGGGGTTGGGGCGGTGTGTGGACTCACCGGGGGGGGGTTGCAGGGGTCAGTGTGTGTGTGTGTACTCCCCCAGTTGTGATTGCGGGGGCAGTGTGTGTGTATTTTGTACTAAAATTTGTTGTATTTCGGGGGGCAGTGTGTGTGTTACTCACCTAGTTTTTGTTTTTCGGGGGCCGGGTGTGTTTTAAACCCCTATTTGGGTTTTGGGTTTGATGTGTTGTGTATCAAAAGGGTTTTAATTTGAGGTGTGTGTGTGTGTGTGTGTGTGTGTACTCCCCCAGCTGTGATTGGGGGGCCCCCAGACTCACCTAATTTTTTTTCAGGGGAGACCGGGCCCGGCCCCCCCTTTTCCGTCCCTAGGGGCCGCCTCCCTGCTCCATGAGTTTATCCTCGTCTTAAAAAAAAGGTTTGCCTCCCCCATTTTTCTAACTATTCCACTTCCTACTCCTTTGGTAAAGGGGAAAAACCCCTTTAAATCCCTTTGACTCATCTGGCCTTGGGTTAAATGTGCCCCAGTGTGTGTTTTGTGTGTGTACCCCCCGGTTGGGGAGGGGGAGGGGTAGGGGGTGATTCTAAAGAAAAGGGGTTCCCCCTTGAAAGGGAGAAAATGATAAAAGGGGGAAAGGGGAGAGCCCGAAGGGAGGGGGAGGGTGAGGGAATGAAGGTAGAGAGAGGGGTGGGGCAGCAGTGAAAACACTGTTTGGGACTCAGACAAACCCCGAACCCTGATTACATTTTCCCCAAAAAAAACCAAAAACCCCAGCACGCCCGCCCTCCCCCCTTCCAGCATTATAAGGCTAATAAACGGAAATTTGGGGCCCTCTCCCCCTCCTCTCTCTCCCCCCCAATAACAACACGCAAAAAAAGTCAAAAACACCCAAAAAAATGCCAAAAAAACCCCCCTAACAATCCAAAAAAAAACCCCAAAAAAATCCAAAACAACAACCCGGAAAACCCCACGAAAATTAAATAACAACACGAAAAACAATCCACCAAGCCCAGAAAAACCCCCAACAATGCCAGAAAAAACACTAAAATTTTATAAATGCCGGTAAAACCCCCTTCCCGCCAGAAAAAAACACTAACAATGCCCTAACAAAAACCCCAACAATGAATATAAAACGCTAACAATGCCTTTTAACAACCCCCCAACAATGACAGCAACACACTAACAAACAATAACAACAAAAAGAATGTTTTTTAAAACACGTTAACAATGAAATTAACAATGACCAAAAACCTTTTAAAATGAAAAACCACCCAAAATTTTAAAAACCAAAAATAGGGACAATGAAAAAAAACACAATAAAAACCGCTAAAAGGGGCATTAAAAACTTAAAACAATTCCCCCAAAAATGACGCTAACAACCAAAAAAGCCATTAAAAAAATTTAACAATGACACTAAAAGGGGCGCTAACAAAATAAAAAATGACGCTAACAACCCCCCAAAATGCCCCCAAACAGCAAAAAGGGCCAAAACCAAAAATGACCCCAACAACCATAAACAATGCCCCCAACAACCCCCCAAAAAGCCAACCAACCCCCTTTCTTAACCCATTTAAAAACCGTTTCCCGGGGCCCCCTCCCATCTTGCTTAATTTCCCCCCCCTTCCCCAGTTTTTTCCCTCCCGGTTATTTCCCCCCCCCCAGTTTTCCCCCTCCCCCCGCCCCGCCTCCCCTTTCCCCTCAACCCCCCATTTTCAATTTCCCCCACCCCCCCAACACCTTTTCCACCTACTCCCCCTACCTTCAAAAAATTTTTTCCTTTTTTTAAAAAAAAAACCCGGCCCTTGTTGCTAGTTGCTGTTATTGTTTACGTAAATCTTAGGGTTTTTACCCCAAAATTTTCCCCAAAAGAACTGTTTATCAGTCAGCGTGTTGTGTGGGGAGCCCCCTTTGACACTGCCCCCGGGGGCTTTTTTGTATCAGCGTGTTGTGGGTAGCCATGTGACACTGACACCAGGTTGGGGCTAAAATCAGTCGCGTGTTGTAAAACAGAGTAGCCATGCTGACACTGCACACCCCAGGCTTGCTGTATGGGGGTCAGCGTGTTGTGTAGCAGAGTAGCCATGCTTAAAAATTACCCCAGGCTTGCTGTCCCCAGTAAACTGCTTGATGGGAAATGCTGACACTGTACCCCAGGCTTGCTGTTCAAAGCTTTTGGGGGGGAAAAGGTGACACTCCCAACCCCCCGGTTTCTGTACCCAACGGTTTTGGTACAGAAGAACCTCCTGACACTGTACACCCAGGCTTTGATCAGTAGCGTGTTGTGTGGCGGGCCATGCTCCCCAGGGGTACACCCAGGGTTGCTGTATCAATCAGCGTGTTGTGTAGCAGTTTGGCCATGCTGACACTGACCCCAGGCTTGCTGTTTAGTCGGGTTTTGTTGGTGTCCCCAACTGACTTTTGTCCCCCCAGGCACTGTATCAGTCAGCGTGCTGTGTAGCAAGTAGCCATGGGGGACACAACCCCAGGCTTGCTGTATCAGTCAGCGTTTGTGGCAAATAGCCATGTTGACATCCCCAACCCCACAAACAGCGTGTTTTATCAAATAGCCATGCTGACACTGTACACCCGGGTTTTTCAAAAATTAGGTGTTGTGTAGTAAAAGCCATGGGGGACACTGTACCCCAAAACGGCTGTATCAGTGGGGTGTTGTTTAGATCCAAAAGCCCCCTTTGCCACCCGGCGCATCAGTCAGCTTTTGGCGAAAATTTTCCCACTACACCCGGCTTGCTGATCCCCCAGGGTTTGCAGCGGGGGGCCCCAATGCTGACCCCGCACCCCCGGCCTGTATCAGAAAATGTTTTGGGACGTGTGTGGCCTTTTGCCCCCCCCGGGCGTGCTGTGTGAAGAGCCATGCTCCCCACTGTACCCCAGGTTTCCCCGGTTCAGTGTAAAAAGTTAAGAGAAAATGCTACCGTACCTGGGGACTTGCCATCACCAGGTGTTGTTAGCGATGGCGATGGGGCCAAACCCCCCCCCTTCCCCAGTCAGTAAAAAGGAAGTGTTGGGGGCCTGCCCAACTTTTTTTAAAACATCGCGTGTTGTGTAACAAGCCCATGCAAAACCACTGACACCCAGGGTTGCTACTAAATAAGGTTTTGCGGTGTGTTTGTAACATTAACCCGGGCCTGTATTATTTGGGGTTGTTAGCATAAACCATGCTGACACTGTACCCTCCCTGTATCAGTCGGGTGTTTTTCCCAAAGAGTGTGAAAAACCCCTTTCCCCATTTGCCTGTTTGGGTCAGCGTTTGTGCAGTGGGAAGATGTTAAAATTCCCCCCCGGGGCTTTTTTATCAAAATTTTGTTTTAGCGAAGCCATCAACCCCTGGGCACCCATTTGCGTTTTGGGGGGTTTTTTTGTGGAGCCATTTTGCCCTGCCCCGGGGCCCCGCTGATCAGTCATTTTTCCAAAAACGGGGGTTACACGGGTCCACCCAGGCTTCTCACCCCAATGTTGCTTTAAAGAGGTGGGGCCAGGGGTACCCAGGCTTGTACCAAAAAGCGTTTGTGGAAGTGTGCTGGCACTGCCCCCTTGGAAGTTTAACCCCAAGCGCGTGGGAGTGTGTGCCCCCCGGGGCCTTTTTCAGTCAGCGTTTTGGGACGTTGGGACACCCCCCCGGCTTTGATCAGCGGATGTGGAGTGGCCGCTGCACTGAACCCATTTTAAAGTCAGCGTGGGGCGAGAGCCATGCTGACCTGTACCCTCAGACCCTTATGGGGTCATTTGTGGCAAGGATCCAATTTTAACCCCCCGGCTTTATCAGTCATTTTGTGGCAGAGTAGCCATGCTGACCACTGTCCCCCCGGGTTTGCTAAAAGTCGGGTTTGGAACAGGGGGGGCCCCGGGGGCACTGTACACCCAGGGTTGCTGATCAATCAGCGTGTTGTGAGCAGTGTAGCCATGCTGACACTGTACACCCAGGCTTGCTGTTAGTCAGGTGTTGTGTGGATGTAGCCATTTTTGACACTGTCCCCTTTGGCTGTATCAGTCAGAGTTTTTAAGCGGGAAAAATTTTGACAACTGACCCCAGGTTTGCTAAAATCAGTCACGGTTTGTAGCAGGGGGAGGGACAAAAAAAAACCCCCGGTTTGCTCCCCCAGGGGGGTGTTGGGTGGCAGAGAGCCATCCTGACACTGTACACCCAGGCTTGCTGTTTAGTGGGGGTGGGTAGCGATAGCCATGCTGACCCTGTACACCCAGGCTTGCTGTATGGGGTCAGCTTTTGGTAGCAAAAAACCATGCTGACACTGCCACCCCCGGCCTGTATCAGTCGGCGTGTTGTGTGAAAAGCAATGCTGCCCCCAACGGGTTTCAACTTAATATCATCAAGATTACTTTCTAATGGCTAGGTAATTTGGTTAAAAATTTTGGGGAAATTTTGAAATACCCAATCCCCCCTCACTCTCTGATAAAAAACATTTTCTGCACATTTTTTTTTCCAAACAACAATTTTTTTAAATATAATGGGGAAAAAAAATTAAGTTTTTTGGGGTTCTTGGTCAGATGATCAAAGACCCCATTGAACTTTCATTACCCCACTCTTGGGGACGTGTCATTATAACCCCCCATTGAACGTGTCATTATACACCCAAGAGCGTGTCATTATAACTCCCATTGAAGGGCAATTTTTTTGACTAAGGTTACACTTAAAAATTTCATTTCTGTATATACATAGGCCTTTCCCCAGGTGCTTTTCAGGAGGTATGCATTATAACAATGTTCCAAAAAAAAGGGTTTTAAGGGAAAAAAACTCAGACAAAACACAAAGGGGTTAAAATTTTTAAATGCCTAACATAAATTTTGCCCCAAAATTCCCCCATGGAAGAACCATTTTTTTTCCAAACCAAAAAAGAAACCTTATAACCAAAAAAACCACAAATTTTGTAGGGGACCCAGTTTTTTTATGGTCTTAAATTATACGGACAACATTTTTTTTTAAAATCTTAGTTTATAATTCAGAAAATATTTTTGGGAAAAAATTATAGAAAAATTAAAAAGTGGAAAATAAATATCCCCTTTTTAAAGGAAGGGGGAAAAAATAACAACATAATATTTCACATCTGATGATGGGAAAAAACATCCCTATTTTCCTAACAGTACATATTTTTCCAGTTCTGGTTGTGGGATTAACAAAATCAATTTCTATCCAATTTGTGCTAATTAAAGGTGAAAAAATGAAAAAAAGACAAAAAAAGGGGTTGCCCCCCCATTTTTTAAAAAGCTGATCTACCCCAATTTTTTGGGGAAAAAATATTAACAAAAAAAAAAAAATTTAAAGGGGGTTTTTGGGGAAAAAAAGGGGGTTCACCTCCCCCTTTCGGGGTTTTTTACATAGATATTGTTGGGGAAAAATTAGAATAAAAAACGTAAGATATATTTTTACTGATTTGACTTTAAAGGGGGTTTTTGTGGGACACACAAAAACCACGGGGGGTTCCCCCTGATACTCGGGAAACGGGGTCAGCTTGCAATAAAACATCCACGGGCTTGGAAAGATACATCCGGGCGGGGAAACCTTGAAGATACATCCACGGTCAGCTTGAAGAATTACATCCATGCCGGGTCATTTTGCAATGATACACCAAAGGGTCAGCTTGTAAAAAACCCCCTTTATGGGAAAACTTTAATAAAAATCCGTGTCGGGGTTACTTGCAAATAATCCTTTTTCGGGGTCAGCTTGTAATGATAACCTCCCCGGGTAGCAGTTGGGGTTTATTAACATCCGTGTCATGGGTCACGGAAGATACATCCGTGTCAGGGTCCCCCGGTAATGATACATCCGGGCCGGGTCACTTGCAATGATACACCGGGGTGCCGGGTCAGTTGGGGTAAGGATAATCCGCCCCGGGTCATTTTGGCAATGATACATCCGTGTCATGGGTCAGCTTGTAATGATACATCCTTTTTCGGGTCCCCCGCAAGATACATCCTTGTCATGGGTCAGCTTGAATGATACATCCGCGTCATGGGTCAGCTTGTAAAACACCGGGGCGTTGGGGGTCAGTTTTTGATACATCCGTGTCATGGGTCAGCTTGCAATGATACACCCGGGCCCCGGGGGTAAACTGAATTACATCAATTGAAGGGTCACGGAATGATACATCCGGTCGGGGTCAGCTTGCAATGATGCATCCGTGTCATGGGGAAAACCAATAATACACCGGGGGGTCAGGGGTCATTTTGGAAATGATACATCCGTGTCATGGGTCAGCTTGTAATGATATATCCGTGTCGGGGGTTGGCTTGTAATGATATACCGGGGTTGGGGGGTCAGCTTGAAATGAAACCCAAAAAGGGGTCATTTTTCAATGAAAAAATAACGGTCAGCTTGAATGATACATCCTTAAGGGTCAGCTTGCAATAAAACCGTGTCATGGGTCAGCTTGTAATGATACTCGTGTCATGGGTCACGAAATTTTTACCCCCGTGTCATGGGTCAGCTTGCAATTTTATCCTGTCATGGGAAAAGGCCAAAAAACCGTGAAAAGGAAAGCAAATGATACATCCGTTTGGGGCCCAGAATTTTCCCCCAAATGGGGGGTCAGCTTGAATTTTCCCATCCGGCCTGGTCGGCTTGTAATAAAAATCCAGCATGGGTCACTTGCAATGTCATCCGTGCCATGGGTCATTTTTAATGATACATCCGTGTCAGGGTCCCCCGGCAATGATACATCCGTGTCATGGGTCAGCTTGTAATGATAACCGTGTCATGGGTCGGCTTGTAATGATCCCCCCCGTAAGGGGGCTTAAAAGATACATCCGTGTCATGGGTCAGTTTGCAAGATACATCCGTGTCATGGGTCATTTTGTGTTACATCCGGCCATGGGTCAGCTTGCAATGAACATCCGTTTAAAAAACCCCCAGGTTCAATGGCCTTTAAACCCCTGGGGGGAAAAGGAAGCTTGGACAAAGCCAGGAAGATGTTTTAAAAAAGGTTTTCAAAAAAATCAGCTGTTAAAATTCCAAATTTTTTTTTTTCCTTCACCAAGTAATTTATTTTTTTGGTTTTTTGTCTTTTCCTTCACCGTATTACAAAGTGATATTTACACCTATTACACTATTTAAAAAGGGGAGTTTTAAAAGCACCCAAAAGTTGTCTGGCCCAAAAACAGAAAAAACAGAAAATTTCCCCCCAAACCCCGCTCTATGCGGGGAAATTTCCCAAAGAAAAAACTATGGTAACCCTCCCTTTTTTTCTTGGGAAAATCCTTTAATTTTGGGGAAGAGTCGTTGATTTGATGAGGGGGCCCCATCCCCAAACCCTAACGAGGGGGTTTCCCCTTTTTGGAAAAGGGGGCCTGTGGGTGTTTTAAAATGCCCCGGAAAAAAAGGGGTTACATACTTTTTTGCTGCAAACCCCCCCCCCAAGAGGGGCCCCCGGGGAGGTTTAAATTTAAAGGGGGAGAGTGCCCCCCATTACACATTATAATAAGGGGGCCCCCTTTTCCCCCCCCTACCACCATCATTGAAAATAAACTTTTCTCGAGACATAAGCCCCGCTTTAAACTTAAGAGTAAAAACCCCCCGGGAGGGCTAAAAGGGGCCAAAAAGGGGCCTTTTGGGGCGGTAGCGGGGGATCCCCAAAAAAAACCCCAAAAAGGGAAAAAATTTTTTCCCCAAAATCCCTAACACATCCTAACAATTTTTAAAATTTTTGGACAAAACATCAGCTATTGTGTTAAATTTTCCAATGTGTAAATTTTTTTTTATTGTAGGGTTGAACCCCAAAACCCAACCCTGGCCCCCGGTATTTTTTTTTTCATTGAAAAGGGATACCAGAGGGTTGGGGCCCTTTTAGAGGGGGCCACCTGAGAGGACGGGCCCAGACATAAAAAAGCCCTTAATGGGGTAAAGGCCAGGCCCTTTTTCTCTTAAATAGTGGGGCCCTCTGGGGGGGTTGATATTTGGCAAAAAAAAACCCCCGGCTGCAACCCATCATCCCCAGATTGCAGAAGCCCTCCCCCCCCCAAAAAGGACTCACAAGCTCAACTGTAAAAAATGGTTTAAAAGGGGGAGACAAAAATGGGTGCAGACAAAGAAACCCTTTTTTGCTTTCAAAAGCTTTTTGACATTCGGGGGCCCCCAAAAGGGGCTTTGTGAGGGGAAGGGGAGGTTAGAGGTGCAACAATATCTAAAAAATTTTTGGAATCTTCTATAAAACCCTCCAAAACCCTAGAAAACGGGGAAGGGGGTTTCCCCAAAGGGGGGAAGGGGATTTTTTAAGGCCAAATTTTTTTTGCAAATTTAGGGTTTTTTCCCACCCTACTTCATGGCCCAGAAAATTAATAGTAGATTGGCCAAAGGATGACTTTGAAAATTTAAAACAGTTAAATCCCCCCAAGGAAAAAGGGGTTTTAAGCCAAACATTTTCCCAAAATGTGACAAAAAAATTGTCATCGGGGTAAGCTGCCGTCCTTTCCCCAAGTCCTTTTCCCTGATGGATAAGTCTGGGGAATGATGCGGGAAATTTTTTCATTCCGGGGGTCACTGTATACGGGCCTCCTGGAATTACGAAGGCAGAGATTTCCTTCGCCTTATCTGTTAAAGGCCCGATAAAAATTTAAGGGCCCAATTTGGAACAAAAGTACCTTTTCCCAAAAATTTTTCTTTTTAATCATCCAAACGTGGAGGATAGGACCTAAAATTGACCTCTTCCCCACCTTGGTAATCTGTGCACATTCGGAACCCTCCATCAGCTTTGTTAACAAGGAAAAGGGCCCCCACGGACTAGATGACCCCTTTTAACCCATGCTCTAACAGAAATTCCCCCTCCTGTTGAAGAGTTTTTTTTCAATTAGCTTTAAGGGGGAGAGTTTAATAGGTTTAGAGTTTCCAACATCTACATCATGATACCCAATTTTCTTTTTTTTGGAAATTTCAAAAAAAAGCCCCGGGATAAGACGTAGGAGCGCAGAAAAGATTTGAGACTTGGTCAAACCCAAAAAAGGTTTGGGGGCCTTGAGGAGGACCAATTTGGGGGAAAATTTCATTAATTTTAGTGCAAAAAGTCAGGGTCATCAGGGGGCCCGAGGACAGAGCATTACTGGAACTTTATCTGGTGTTTTAAAAATTTAATTTTATTTTTTGGGGTTTTTGGCCTTTTCGGGGGAAAAACCACATAATTTACATCAGGAATTTCCCTTTCCTTTTTTTGGGGCCCTAACGGGGCCGGTGGGGCCCGGGAAACTGCCCAAACACCATCTCCGGGGTGGGGGGGGGAAAATTTTGGGGTTTTGGGCATACCTCTTTTTTTATCATATTCTGAGCTGCCTTTTTAGCCTTACCCAAACTGACGTGCCCCCGCAACCTTGAAGAAGGGTTTTAGCGGGGTTTGGAGGGGGCTTTCCCATCCATCCTTTTTTTCCCCCAGAGGACCCCCTACATTGTCCCCCAAACAGCCTCAAAAAGGTTACCCTGAGACTCTTAATTTCTTCTTTCCGAAAGCAACAGAAAATGAAAATTACCCGTCTGTAGGAAAATGCCAGAATGTTCTCATCATTTTTTAACCCCCTGATGGGGAACCTTTTCCCAAGCCGAGGAATTTTGGATGATAGGCAGTCGATAGGGGTTTGAACCATTTTCCCCCCTTATTAAGCCCCTTCCCCCAAAAGCTTTTTGGAGTAAATTTTTCCTTATCACTTTTTAAAAGTTTTTGGGGGAATTCCAAAAAAGGGGAAAAAAAAGTTGGGGTTTGGGGGTTTCTTTTAAAATTTTAAACTGGGGGATGGGGAAAAATTTGGGTATCAGTTCTCTATCCATGATTGTGAATAAGTACTGATTTAGGGAAAATTCCCCCAGTGGACCTACACAATCTATTATCAATTCTGAAAAGGGGGTCCCCTTTAAAGGGGGAAGGGATGGGAGGTGGTTTAAGGGGGGCCAGGTTTCCCCCTTTTCATTCTGGACAACAGGAAATGATTCTTTACATCTTGCCTTTAAAAATTTCCCCCAAAAAATTTTGTTATTCGGTATTGAGTTTTGGGGAAATTTAAATGGCCCCAAAAGAAGAATTTGGGCTATATTTAGTATCTGAGACCTAAACTTTTGGGGGAAACCCTAACTTTTTTGTTTTTGTTTTCCCCCCCCCTTTTCCCGTTTTGCAGACTAAATTTTTTTTTTTAAAGATATTTGACCGGGGGCCCAAAAGGATTTTTCCCCTAGCGCCTCGGTTGGGTGAGGGGGGCTTTCCGTTTCCCCCCCAAAAAGGCCCCTCCCTCAGGCATGGAAACAGAGACATCTGGGGAAAACCTGCAACCCTGGAATAGGAAGGCTTGATCTGGGGCTGTTCACTAAATTTAAGGCCTGGCGTTTTTCCTGCAAAACAAATTGTTTAGCCCGAACAAATCCCGGACGGGTTCTTTCCCACGGGTCATTTTTATTGCCCCCCTTATGGCCAACATCGGGAAGAATTCCCCTTATGGGTTCATACTTTTTGTAGACTCAAAAGTTTTCCCAGTAATAGCATTGCACCTTATAAAATTTTAACACCAAAAGTCAAAAAAACCGTGTAGTATTTACTCGGGGACAAGATTTTTTGGGGGGACAGAAAATTCCCTTTTAAAAAATTTTTAACAGAACTGGGGTTTTAAAAAAGGGGGTTTACCGAAAGGGTGGGGTTTTTTTTAAAAATGAGCAAAGGCCCCGACCCCCAAAGGGTTTTTTAATTTTTTTTTTAAAATTCCCCGAAGGGAATGTAACAAGAGCTATAGGGGGGCCCCCCCGGGTTTTCCCCCCAAAGGGGGGGGTTTCGGCCGGGGGCCGATTTTCCCGGCTTCCCAAACAGTTATAAATAAAATTAAACTTTTATTTTCACTTCGTTTTTTTGGGTTTTCGCCATTTATAACCGCCGTTTTACATCTCTTTGGGGGAATTTTTATGTTGCTCACCGGGTTGCCAGGATGGGGTAACGCTGCCCACCAGGTTTTTGGGGCCCGCTGACGAGTTCCTTCATCTGACCTTTATTTCCCAATTCCGGGAATTTTTTGGGGTCTCGCTTTTTCCGGGGTTTTTGGGAAAAGTTTGGGCCGTTTTGGAAAAGGGGGGGTTAGTTTCAAAAAATCAGCCAACCTGGCTGCTTCCAATGCTGGGGGAAAAGATCTTGTGAAAAACCCCGAACCTCTGGACTAACAGACCCCGCAGGTTGTCCACCAAGATGGGTCTTAAATTTTTTAAAATCAAAGACACCACGGGGCCTTTTTACCACTTTGAAAAAAACCCTGGTCTGTTTTCTGAAAAATTTTTCAAGACTGACCCAACTGCCTTCTCCCGAGTTTGAATTTTTCCCCCTTCCCTTGGGGGGAAAAAGGCATCCCCAAGGGGAAAGGGGTTTTTTCCCCCAAAGGGGTAGTTACCAAAATCAGCATATCCCAGGCTAGAATTTTAAATTTTGGGTTTTCCCCAAAAAAGCAGTATGCACCAGTGACCCCCAAGAACCTCGGGGGCCCCCTAAAGCCCCCAGCCGGGGCTGCTTCAAAAAAATTTTGGGGGGTCTTTTTAACAAAACGAGGAACCCCAACTGTCCCCCTTTTCAAAAAACATCTCAGTCTGATGGAATTGTCTCCCCTCCTTCTCTCTTTTTAAATTTAGCAAATGCCCCTTTTTTTTTGGGGTTTTTCAAATGAGTTTTCCCCTTAATTCCCCCCCCTGAACCAGACTGCCTGTTGAAAAACCCCCACCTGGGGATTTGTTTTTTGCCCCCGGGTTTTTTCCCCCCATTTTGAAAAACCTAAATTTTATCGATTAAAGCTCCAGGGGGAAAAGCCCCTAGACTATGCCATAGTTTCATTTTGGTTTTTTTTTTTTTAAAAAATTTTGCAGCTGAAGGGTAAGGGACGTTTGGATTCAAAAACCAAAAAAAGGGTATTAACAACGCTGTAGAGATATTTTTGGGAATTTTTGCAAAATTTAAAACCAAAACAAAAACCGGGGCTGATTTTGAAAGTGGCATTAACCCCCAACTTCCGCTGGGGCTCGGGGACAAATTGCAGTATATAAAAGGTGAAACCAATAGCAAGAAAAATCACACACACAATAGAAAGGGGAAAAACAATAAAAAAAACCCAGAATACTCAAATAGCGGGTTTTAATTTTAAAAAGGAAGCAAAAAAAGACAAAAAAAATTGTGAAGGTTGGCAAAGGAAAATTAAAATCCC
The DNA here is from genome assembly GCA_009830355.1 of Cherax destructor. Lineage (NCBI taxonomy): Eukaryota > Metazoa > Arthropoda > Malacostraca > Decapoda > Parastacidae > Cherax > Cherax destructor. The sequence continues at coordinate 4,477 of WNWK01034231.1, read as the reverse complement.
CGAAAAGCAACCCATCTAATGCAAAACTATTTCCGGGGCGAACTTCAACTCTAGGCCCCAACTCCTGCTCTAAGTCCCAAATTTTAGCTCCAGGACAGGCCACCCCCCTTCAACCCAGGTTCAATGGCCTTTAACCCCAGTGGGGAAAAGGGAAATTGGGCAAAGAAACCAGTAGAAGATGTATTTAAATTGTATTTCTTTCCAAAACCCCAAATTTTATCTTTTTTCCTTTTCCAAAAATTTTTATTATATAAAAATTTTGTCCCCTTTTCCTTCCCCCCAAATATTACAAAGGATATTTACACCTATGTACACTATATTTAAAAATAGTGTTTATAACCCCGGGGGGTTTTAGGCCAACAGCAGCCAAAAAAGACAACTTTACAACCAGCTCTATGGAGGGGAAATTCCCCAAGACAAAAGCAGTGGTAACCACGTCACCTTTTTTATTGTTAAACTCCATTTTTGGCTGAACCGAGTCGTTGATTTGATGATGGGGCCCTAAAACCAAACCCTTAACGATGGTTTGCTGGTTGGGGGGCCTATTTTGGGGGGGGGAACCCCGCTTAAAAAAAAGGGTCAGTTTGTAATGATAACCGTGTCATGGGTAAAATTTTAATGATAATCCGTGTCATGGGGAGTTTTTCAATGATACATCCTTTTTGGGTAAAAAAGAATGATACATCTGTGTCATGGGTCAGCTTGTAATGATAACCCCCGTCATGGGTCAGCTTGTAATGATGCATCCGTGTCATGGGTCAGCTTGCAATGATACATCCTTTTATGGGTAAACGCAATGATACATCCGTGTCAGGGGGGCAGCTTGCAATGATACATCCGTGTCATGGGTCAGTTTTAAAAACATCCGTGTCATGGGTCACGGGAATGATACCGGGGGTCATGGGTAAATTTTTAAAAATATCCGTTTGGGTCGGCAATGATACATCCGTATCATGGGTCAGCTTGTAATATTTTCCGTGTCAGGGGGGCAGCTTGCAATGATACATCCTGTGAGGGGCAGCTTGAAAAAGATTTTCCGTGTTGGGGGGGCAGCTTGTAATGTTCCCCGTAAAAAGGGCAGCTTGCAATGAAAACCGTGGGGGCAGCTTGTAATTTTATATCAGTGTCAGGGGAGTTTGTAATGAAAATCTTGTCAGGGGGCAGCTTGCAATGATACATCCTTTTCAGGGGTTAGCTTGTAATGATACATCCGGCCCCGGGGCAGTTTTTTAATAATATATCCGTGTCATGGGGGCGGGTTGAATGATTTTCCGTGTCATGGGTCACCCCTTTAATGATATATCCTTTTTCTGGGTCAGCAATAATATTTTCCGTGTCATGGGTCAGCGAAATGATTTATCCGTGGGAAACCTTTGGGCCCCAAAATGCCATAAATTTTAAAATCCGAGATGTTTTTCCCCCAGTCACGACACGAAGCAGATCTTTTGACCGGAATTGTGTCAGTGGAATTATTTTGGGGAACAATATTATTTGACTGTATTAGGGAGATGTATTTTAAAAACGGTGTTGAGTGTAAATTTTTTAAAAGGGGGGACTATTTAAAAAGGGTGACGGAGGACCCCCTGACATCACCGTCAAACCAACGTTCAAAACTTCCTTCACCTATTTTAAGGGGTTTTAAACATTCCCTTTAAAACCTCTGTCTTTGGGGAAATTTTTAAAAACTACCTTAAAAAACCCAATTTAACTCCCCCCTTTAAACCCGTTTTTTTCCAAAAAGTCATTTAAACCCCAAGACAAATTTTTTTAAATTGGCGTTTTTTTTAATTTTGAGGCATTTGAGCTGCTCCTTTTTGCGATTGCTCATTTGGCCAAAATGTTAAATGCCCCCTGACGGCCGGGAAGCCCACTGCCATTTGAACTTTTTTGACTGGTTTTCATGGTTTTTTTTGGGAATTATGTGCCTCGGTTTTTTAATTGGTATTATTTTCATATAGTGATTTATTTTGTAGCTTGGGTTTGTTAGGGGGTTTTTTGGGGGGATTTTGGGTTTTGGGGGGGGATATGTTTATGAATTTTGTGACAAAAATTTGTTTTTTTGGTTTTTTTTAAAGGTTTGATGGTGTTAGTGTTAGGGGGGGGGAAAGGGGAAAATTTGCCCATTGTGTTGGGTGGGGTTTTTGTGTTAATTTGGAAGTTAGTGTTAGGGGGTGTTTTTTTTAGGTGGTGTTAAAAAAAGGTTTTGAGGGGTTTTTTGGGTTAGTGTTAGGGGGGTGTTGGGGTTGGGGGGTGTTAGTGAAAGGGGTTTTTAGGGGGGTTTTAGTGTTGGGGGGGTTTTTTGTGTTAGGTTTTTTGTGTTGGTTTGGGTTTTTTAGATATTGTTAGTGTTGGGTGTTTTGTTAGGTGGTGAGTGTTGGGGGGTGTTAGATTGGGGTGGGGGGTGGTGTTAATTTTGATTTTTTTGGTGGGTTATTTTTTTGGTTTTATTGTTTTAGGGGGTTATTTTTTTGGTGGGATTATTTTAAAGGTTTGGGTTTTGGGGGGATTGTGTTGGGGGGGTTTTTTTAGGGGGTGTTTTGTTTTTGGGTGGTGAGGTTGGGTTTTTTTTTATTGTGTTGGTGGTGTTTTGTGTTGGTGGGGGTTTTTTGTTGGGGGTGTTGGTTTTGGTGGTGTTTTTTATTAGATTTTAGTGTTGGTGGGTTTTTGTTTGGTTTTTGTTATTGTGTTTTGTGTAGTGTAGTGAGTGTGGTGTTAATGAAAGAAAAAAAAAAGGGGAAAGAGAATAACCGTGAATAAACCCAAAAATTTTAAAAAAGGGGTTTCCCCGGGAAATTTATTTTTTTAACCACACAGAATGAATGACACTAAACCAAAAAAAAAAGAAAAACAATAAATGAGGGGAACGTGACTGAAATATATCCAGTCATGTTGGAAAAGATTCATCTCTTCCCCACTCACTCAGCCACTCACCACCACCCTCCCCCCCCACCACCACCACCACCATTTTTACAGCCACCCCCCACCACCACCACTCCCCCGCCACCACCCCCACCCCATTTTTGCCACTCACCACCCCCCACCACTTCTCAGCCACTCACCACCCCACCACTCACTCAGCCACCCCACCACCACCACTTCTACAGCCCTCCCCCCCCAAAACCCCCCTACAGCCCCCACCCCCACCACTCACCCAAACCCCCACCCCCCTTTTTAAACCCCCACCACCACCACCACCCACAGCCCCACCACCACCACCCCCACTCAGCCCCACCACCACCACCCCACCATCACCCTTCTACAGCCACTCACCACCACCCCTTTCCCCCCCTCACCACCACCACCACTTACTACAGCCACTCCCCACCACCACCCCCTCACCAGCCCCCTCACCACCCCCCACCACCAAAAACCACCACTTACTACAGCCACCACCACCACCACCACTTCCCCCCCGCCCCACCACCACCACCCTTCCCCCAGGCCCCTCACCACCACCACCCCCCCTTTCTGACCCTACCACCACCATCACCCCCACCACCACTTATTTTTCACAGCCACTCCCCCACCACCACCACTCACCCCCCCTCACCACCACCACTCACCACCACCACCATTTTACTACAGCCACCACCACCACCACCACTTACTACACCACCACCCCAAACCACCACGCCACCCAGACTCCACCACCACTTTACAGCCACTCACCACCACCACCCCCCTCCCCCCACCACCACCCCCTCCCAAAACCCCCACCATTTACCCCCACCCACCACCATCACCACTTACTACAGCCACTCCCCACCACCCCCCGACTCCCGCCATCCCCACCACCCCCCACCACCCCCAGCCCCACCACCACCACCACCTACAGCCACTCCACCACCACCCCCTCCCCCCCCACCACCACCACCATTTTCTACAGTCCCACCACCACTCACCACCACCACCAATAACTTCCCTTTTTTTCCCCGGTCGTGAGCAGGTGTAAGGGTCTCTGGTGGACAGTGGCCAACCTTTAGTTTCAAATTTTGGCGGCGACTGGGGGCGGGTAAACACTGTTTTATTAATCCCGGGGGGCTATTTTACCCGCCAAAAGGGGATTTTGCCCCCAAATTGGGCGCTTATGGAATACCCCCCGGAAGATTTATATAAATAGCCTAAATGGAGCCTCTAGGGTATTTGTGAAATTTGTGACAAGTGGAGCATATGAACGAGTGGTTGACGTTTTCCAGGACAAGCGAATGGTGTTTGGGAAAGGGTTGGAGGTGGGGTTAAGGGATTCCCACGTTTTTTGGGGCGAGACGTTTTTTTCCCTTTGAAGCCGATGCTGTTGATGGGGAAGAGGGTTTTCCCCGGGTAGGGGGGGTTTTCATGCCGCTAACATGGGGGGGTGGACCCAGGGGGCCTATGCTGGTATCCCCCAAGGGTCGGCCTCAAGAGGGGGTTGGGGGAGACCAATACCTTCGTATGTTCTCATCCCCCAAATTTCCCCCCAAGTCTATGTTACGTACGT
>WNWK01034230.1:0-20576 GCA_009830355.1 Cherax destructor | reverse complement strand
AAGAAGGTGCCTTCTTCAAGGATTAGGGAGATCTGTGCCAAATGGAGTGATGTAAGGCTTTATGGATGAATATCCCCCTAACCATGCTGTTGCAGGCCGTGCTGGCAACCTGTACAATGACATAGTGGTGTGTCATTTCAGGGATGTGTTAAAGAATCGCCAGACACAGAGCTCCCTGGACAAATTTATTGTTAGAAAGAGGTCCAGTGACTCAAGCTGGTCCTAGTGGCATTAAAAGAAAAAGGGAAGTAACCCCAGAAAAGAACTTGGTACCTGCAGTGTTAATGGAAGGGGATTCCCCTTCCAAACACTAGCATACTACTCCACCTTCTCCCCTCCTCCTGTCCTCCACACATCAACAACTCTTCAATAAATGTAAGTGACATGTTATTGTACAATATTTACATGTGTATTTAGGTATTCTTCATTAAATTGTGTATTATTTAATGTCAAAAAGTTCTAAAAAATATTTTATTTAACTACTTTTGGAAGTCTTGGACGGATTAAATTTATTTCCATTATTTCTTATGGGGAAAATTGATTCGAGTAACGATTGTTTCGCCTTAAGATATGCCCTCTCTGACGGATTAATATCGTAAGTTGAGGTACCACTGTACAGTGGACCCCCGAGTTTCGTAAAAACTTCACTCCTGAAGTCTGCTCAAGTGCCATTACCGAACGAATTTACCCCCTTAAGAAAAAATGTCACGTAGGTTAGTCTATTTCAGACCCCAAAAAATACTTTTCCACAAGCACTTACAATATTATACTTACATAAATGTACGATTTCCGGGGTTTACGAAACTCGGGGGTCCACTGTATATGTTGATCGCTGAGATAGCCATCAAATACAGTTACATATAGCAGCATATGTGTAGAGAACCCAGGATAACCCAAAAGTGTCAGCTAACACTTGCTAGGAGCTAATGCTGCTGGGGATTGCAAGTTAAAACCTATGATAATTTATCACTCAGAGAATCTTAGGGCCCTAAAGAACTAAGCTTGGATGACTACTGATCTTTTCATAAATTGGTTCACAGACTATTTTAAGCCTACAGTTGAGGCTTACTGCAAGGAAAAGAAAATTCCTTTTAATGTTTTACTTGTTTTAGACAATACTCTGCCACTCACCTCTCACACATCAATGTTAATACTTTAAGGTTAGTAATAAGTGTACTCTGTGTGTATCTTACTTTTTATTGTGTTTTTTAATGCCTAGTGCTATTGCTAACTTAATATAAGTTAGTGTAAGCTTGTTGTCTGGCATTTATAAGTGGAAAAAAATGGCGTTCTGCTTTTCGGCGATGTCTGCTTTAAGGCACTAACCTACCATTTAAGTGGGGCCCTACTGTATATACAATATTTTATGATGTTGTCATGTGTTTTATGATTTTTCATGGTTCAATAGTTTAAGGAAGCAGTATTGTTAGGCTAAGTAAATGCTATTATTATATTTCCTTACAATATACAGTGGTACCCCGGTTTACGATATTTTTTCATTCCAGAATGCTGTTCAAGTGCCATTACCAAACGAATTTATCTCCTTAAGAAATGTTGTAAAATAGACTAGTCCTTTTAGACCCCCAAAATTACACTTACAAAAGCATTTAAAAAAATAAACTTACATAAAAGGGTGAGTTTGGGGACCATCGTAAACCGGGGTACCACTGTATTTGCGCACCAAATATTTGCGAATTTTCAACATTCGCGAGGTTCTTGATCCCGTAACCCTCGCGAATGTGGAGGGCCTCCTGTACAGAATCCATGGAAGCAAAGAAGGGAATGTACAAGAGTATAGTGGTACCAACACACTTATATGGGTTTGAAGCATGCGTTGTGAATGGTGCAGTGAGGAGAAGGCTGGAGGCAGTGGAGATGTCGTGTCTAAGGGCAATATGTAGTGTAAATATTATGCAGAGAATTCGTAGTTCAGAATGTAGGAGGAGGTGTGAAGTTAATTAAAGTATTATTGAGAGGGCTGAAGAGGGATTATTGAGATGGTTTGGTAATTTAGAGAGGATGGAGCACAGTAGAATAACTTGGAGAGTGTATAAATCTGTAGTGGAGGGGTAGGGGCATCCTAGGAAAGGATGGAGGAAGGGGGTAAAAGAGGTTTTGTGTGCTTGCAGCAGGCACATGTGAGCGTGTTAGGAGTGAATAGAGACTAATGGTTTTTGGGACCTGACGAGCTGTTGGAGTGTGAGCAAGGTAATATTTTGTGAAAGGATTCAGGGAAGCCAGTTAGCTGGACTTGAGTCCTGGAGGTGGGAAGTACAATGCCTGCATTTTAAAGTAGGGATTTGGGGTGTTGGCTGTTCGAAGTGTCATCTGAACTGTCATATCTTGGCGCCTCTGGAAAGACAGTGATACTCTGTGAATTATGGTGAAAGTGTTTCATTTGTAGGTCATCCTGCCTCGGTGGGAAACGGCTTCCTTGTTGGAAAAAAAAAATTATATAACTTCATTAAGTTTGAGAATCTGGCCACTAATTGCTTAAATGAATGCTGTTAATGAAGTGTTTTCTAGTGCTACTGTGTGTGTGTCATACCTTCTCTATATAATGCTTGTTAGTTTATTTTTGAAGAATTAGTGTATCTTAGGGTATCTTCATTGATCTACGCAAAGCTTTTGATACAGTCGATCATGATTTACTGCTCACAAAGCTAGCACACTATGGTATAAGAGGGCACTCGCTCAACTACATAAAGTCATACCTCAGTAACAGAAGCCAATAAGTGAACACAAATGGAGCGAACTCTTCAATACAACAAAGTACAGTCGGAGTCCCTCAAGGAAGTGCACTGGGTCCACTCTTATTCCTCATTTACATCAATGACCTACCTAATGCATCACAACTACTCAAACCCATATTATTTGCAGATGACACAACATATGTCTTCTTTCACCCAAATCCAGTCATACTGGCCAATACTGTTAATGCCGAATTACAGAAAATATCAACATGGATGACGACTAATAAACTTTCTCTAAATACTGACAAGATCTACTTTATACAGTTTGGAAACAGAGTAACAAATGTTCCACTTAACATAACACTCAACGGTTCACCTATCACAAGACTCACAGAAGGAAAATTCCTAGGAATCCACATTGACAATAGCCTTAAATTCCAAACACACATACAACAAATTTCCAAGAAAATCTCAAAGACAGTAGGCATATTATCTAAGATACGCTACTATGTGCCTCAATCAGCTCTCCTTGCACTATATCACTCGCTCATCTACCCATATCTCACTTATGAAATCTGTGCATGGGGATCAACAACATTAAATCACCTTAGACCACTCATAACCCAGCAAAAGGCTGCAGTCAGAATGATAACAAATTCTCACTCTAGACAGCATACTCCACTAATATTCAAAAGCCTAAAACTACTCACCATAAAAAACATTCACACTTATTCTTGTGCCTACTACATACATAGAACTCTACATTCTAATATAAACCCTCCACTCAAAATTCTCCTCACCAACCTTAATAGGACCCATGACCATAACACAAGATATAGATCACTTTATGATGTACCCTGTGTCTATAGCAAGCTATGTAAGAATTCTATGCACATAAAGGGCCCCAGAATCTGGAACTCATTACCAGGAAATGCTAAAGTGACCTTGTCTGAAAATCAATTTAGGACTTTACTCAAAAACCACCTACTCACCCAAAACTAAATACTCATACTTTAAATTTCTTTCTAATATGCTCAAAGTTATTTTCCTATAAAATAATTTCAATTTTTACTATTATATTACTATTTTGTTCCATCCTACTAAACACTTGTTTCAGTGTCTATCATCATTTTGTAATGAACAATGTATTATCATCATATCATAATGTCTATCATCATTTTATAATGAACAATGTATTATCATCATATCATAATTTGAACGATCTACCAATACAATCTCACTCAATTCTTCCTCCATATGCCATGCGTGTCGTAGGAGGCGACTAGAATGCCAGGAGCAAGGGGCTAGTAACCCCTTCTCCTGTATATATTACTAAATGTAAAAGGGGAAACTTTCGTTTTTCATTTTGGGCCACCCCGCTTCGGTGGGGAACGGCCAACGTGTTGAAAGAAAGAAGAGTCTATAAGCTATTAGATTAAGCTGCCCCTAATGCCAAGGCATGCCAGAGGCTCTCCTTTCACTTCAATTTATGATTGTAATGTAAACCTATGTACACGAGCAAAGAATAAAATTGTATTGTATATGCCATTTCCTTTTCAGTTATCTCATATATTAGTAAAAGCTATAGAAGATTCATCAGTAGAGGGAGAGTTTAAGGTTTTTCATATCATTCTTGGATCTCATCTGGACATTCTGAAGTCAATTGCAGGTTCGTTTTTAGTTATGTGTATTTGTGTATGTTTATATCTCACAAAAGATAACTATTTCCACTGAAAATTAAACAGTTTTCAATAAAAAATGCATTAATATTTTTCTGTAATTATAATTATGTGTAATTATGTGTACCTAGACACACTTGAAATATCTGAAGTTTATTGTTTTAACAGGGAACAGGTAAAATATACTTATATCATTGATTTTCAGAAAGAACATCATTCGTATTTATCGATAAACTATGGCACAAAGCCAGACCTAGGAAGATTGTGGTGAAGAAAAATAAAAAGATAAGTAAGTTTTGTGTCTTTGAGTTAAGGTATTTACAGAATTGTTCATTATTGCTTAAATCACTGCAAAACAATCTCTTTATCTATCACAACTGCCAATACTGGCCACTCCACCCCTATGTGGAGGGCTTGCTGTAGGTTGGTAGACAGCAACCATCCTTCTATTTGAATGTGAAATGAAAGCTTGTTGAACAAATAATGTGTGTTACTGACTTTTCCAACTTTAAAATGCATTATTGGTATAGAAAAGAATTTTACAGGGATTTGATTGATAATATAATAATAATAATAATAATATTTTTATTTCGATGCATGTTACAAGTGTACACTGTTATTGGTAGTTACAATTATAAAACTGTAATGCAAGGAGAGCCACTGGCTCACATCATAGTGTGACTCGATATTTGAAAAATTTTAATAGGTTCTTAAGTGCTTTATATATAGGCTGTGATGTGTGTGGTGTTAGCATTTGTAAATGGAACCTTCTTTGTATCATATAAATCTTAAAATGCTTCTTGTTACTTAGTAATACAGTGGTACCTTGGCTTACGAGTGGCCCAACTTACGAGTTTTCAGAGTTACGAGCCGTCGCTCAGTCAGTTTTTTGCTTTGAGTTGCGAGCCAAAATCCGAGTTACGAGCAAGCTTCAGATATGCCGCCGCCACTAGTTGGCGGCGTATCTGAAGTCAAATCCAACTCTGTACCCAGAGGAATGTCAGGTACTTCGTCCCATCCCACATGCTCTTCCAAGACATAACTGGAAGGATAATATTCCCACACTAATCCCAGATTGTAGTGAGGTACCTCGTCCCTTGTTCGGTTCTCGTATAAATCCGGGGAAGAGGTAACCTCCATCTCAACACTTAGAGCTTTTCCAGAAACATTAAGGTGGGTGGATTACTGATAGTGGTGGGTGGAGTAGTGATGGTGGTGGGTGGAGTAGTGATGGTGGTGGGTGGAGTAGTGATGGTGGTGGGTGGAGTAGTGATGGTGGTGGGTGGAGTAGTGATGGTGGTGGGTGGAGTACTGAATGTGGTGGGTGGAGCAGAGATGGTGGTGGGTGGAGTAGTGAGGGTGGTGGATGGAATAGTACAATATTTCTTATTTATAAATACATTTTTCTTATTTAACCCTTAAACGGTCCACACGTATATTTATGTTAGCACTGCTACTGCCCCAAACGTATATTTACGTTTTATTTTTCCTGCCTCCAAATTTGGCATGATTGGCCTGAGATGCCTGGTCAGCATAGAATGGGTCTTAACACTCGGTTTGCGCCATATTAAAAAAATCTGGGACCACTTAGTACCTTGTGGGAGCACCAGTTAAATTGAGGGCCAGCTAGAGCAAACACTGCAGCAAACACCATAGATTCACTGATGTCATGTCATAACACTCCCCTTTGAAGTGGAAAGTGATGTCGGCAGGCTGGCAGTCCAGCTGGCTGCCTGCCTGCCTGGGGACCTGGCTGGCAAACAGCTGGTTGGCCACCTGGCTGGCCAGCAGCTGGCTGGTCAGCTGGGTACCTGATTGGCTGTCTATCTCTGTCTGTCTGTCTGTATCTATCTGTCTCTGTCTCTATCTCACAGGAACATACACGTAAATACAATTATACATAGTGTAAATTACCTAGGATAACTAAAAAAATCAAGACAAAGTGTTATAATGTGCTTGTGATCTGCGTAATACCAGTTGGCTCATGAGCTACTCTCTGAGACAAGCAGACAGAAAAGAGACGACACACAGGCAGACAGAAAGACACACAGACAGACAGAAAGACAGACACACAGACAGACATATACAGACAGGTTTGCATAACAAATAAAGGGATGCAATGTAAGCTCTCAAATGTCATCACTGTAATTACTGGACTGATAAGAAGAAATAAGACTATGGCTCACCCTTCTCGTGAAATGTCACCACAGTCATTAGGGGAGATCAGATGAGATAAGGCAGCGACACAAATCTTTTATTATTATTATTATTATTATTATTATTATTATTATTATTATTATGCACTATTATTATTATTATTATTATATTATTATGCACTATTATTATATTATTATGCACTATTATTATTATTATTATGCACTATTATTATTACTATTATTATTATTATTATTATTATAATCATTATTATTCACTATCATTATTATTATTATTATTATTATTATTATTATTATCATTATTATTCACTATCATTATTATTATTATTATTATTATTATTATTTTTATGCACTATCATTATTATTATTATTTGAGTACAAGTTCAGTACCTAATATTAGTGTCAGAACACAGATTGGCTATGAAATCACAAGAACTACTAAAAATTGTGATTATGAGAACATAAAAATTATATAAAATAAAAAAAAGTGAAAAAAAGGTTTATCGGCAACAATTCTGCAAGCAGCAGGACTCTTGTTGCTGTCAGGTGAGCATCCAGTGCCAACTTCTCTGCCTCATATCTCGGTAACTACTGACCCAAATTCTTTTTTTTTTTTTTTTATCCTATAACACTTTAAAAAATGTGCTCTTTATTGCTATATAAAAAAATTTTTTTTTTTTTTTTTTCAAAAGATTCGGGGCACTGGGCTAGCTAATGTAAATATACATTTGGACCATTTAAGGGTTAAAAACCCATAACAAAAAAATTTGGGTGGTTTTTCGGGGGCTGGAATGGATTAATGGCATTTCAGTTAATTTCAATGAGGAAAATTGATTTGATATACAGTAGGGCCCCACTTTTCGCCTTACGGCGTTCCGTTCATACGGCGAGTTCAAATTATAACTAAAACTTTCTATACAGCGAGAGATCTTTCAAATACGGCGTGCGCCACCCAGTTTGTTTACATTTTCCATGAGCACATCTCTCTATTATGTAATAATCACTCTTGGGCACATTAAATGTCCTATTTTTACATTTTCATTAATCAATCTATGATATTTTCTTCAAAATTATATAAGAAACACGTTACAAAGCATATAAACATGCTGTTTATCTGCTATGGATGTGTTGCCGGGCGGAAGGAAAACATTACGTAATACTAACAATAATCACTCTTGGGCACATTAAATGTCTTATTTTATGTTAATATAGACATTTTCATTAACCCTTTCAGGGTCCAAGGGGGGTCTCCGAAACTCGTTCTCAGGGTCCAAAAATTTAAAAAAAAAATCATTTTTTCTTATGAAATGATAGAGAATCTTTTTCTGATCATAACGCCACAAAAATTATGAAATTTGATCGAAAACTAACGGAATTATGCTTTCGTGAAGTTGGCGGTAGCCATGACACTTACGCATCAGCGATTTCGCCCACTTTGAGCCCTATTTTCGGCAAATTGCAATGTTTCAGTCTACTAAAATTATAGCTATTCCGCTAGAACTCCATTTCTTCTATCGATTGAGTACAAGAAACCGCCTATTTACCAATTACAACTACCCAAAATAGTGGTCAGAAAACGGCAATTTGGCCAATTTCACACAAATTTCAAACAATGCCAATTTCAAAATAGGGTCCAGAATAAACAAGGCAGACATTCCTGGCACTAAAATAACGTCTTCTCTGTTCATTAGTCACGTTTCCAGGCCCCTCTTACATTACTTTTGCTTTTCATTTTGAATTTTTATTCTCACAAAAAATAGAAGATTTACTGTTATGTATACAACTACATCATTGTAAAAATAGTATAAATAACATTAGAGCACTTTTGCATGAATATTAGACTCGCCAGTTGATGTGTATTGGATGCATGGTGTGATTTGTTTACTTTTGAGCATCCTCAAAAATCGAACATTTTCGCTACTTTGAGCTCAATTTCAAAGTACTTGTCATTGTCAAACCAATCAAAATCATCTCCATTTCTGTAATATATCTTCCATTCTATCAAATGAGACCAAGAAAACGAGAATACATCAATAAATACCATACGAAAATAGACTGCAAAGTCGCTGTTTTAAACCAAAAACACGGTCAGAGTTTTTTTTTCCTCATTATGCACTGTGTGGTGCAGGAATTTTTATACTGCGCACTGACCACACAGACCCATTCTATCACATCTAGGCCTAACAGCCTGTTTCTGCTTGATTTGAGGGCGCTAGAATTTAGGCGTACTAGTACATCAATAACCCCAGGGCGTAAGCTGTACTAGTACGTCAATAACCCTGAAAGGGTTAATTCATCTATGATATTTTCTTCAAGATTATATAAAAAACACATTACAAAGCATATAAACATGCTGTTTATATGCTTTGTGGTTGCCGGGCGAATGGAAAACATTACGTCACTCCCATTAATACATAACGCTTTTGTGTACAATTCTCGGCATGAATTATTCATTACTTCTCCCTTTATGATGGCATCTAAAGGTAGTTGATAGAAACGATTAAACTCAGTGAACATGATATGTCGATGGTAATAATATGGCTCTGGGCCACATGTAGGTAGGTGTAGGTATGTAACCCAGGTGGACTACATACCTACATTATTATTATAATTATACTTATGTGTACCTGTACCTAAGTAAACTTACACACGTTAATATAGACATTTTGCTTAATTCATCTAAATACACCCCACAGTAGAATAAATTAACATAAATATGAGATGTGGTAGCCAGGCGACTTGTGGTAGCCAGGCTACTTGTAGGACTTGTGGTAGCCAGGCTACTTGTAGGACTTGTGGTAGCCAGGCTACTTGTAGGACTTGTGGTAGCCAGGCTACATGTAGGACTTGTGGTAGCCAGGCTACATGTAGGACTTGTGGTAGCCAGGCTACTTGTAGGACTTGTGGTAGCCAGGCTACTTGTAGGACTTGTGGTAGCCAGGCTACTTGTAGGACTTGTGGTAGCCAGGCTACTTGTAGGACTTGTGGTAGCCAGGCTACTTGTAGGACTTGTGGTAGCCAGGCTACTTGTAGGACTTGTGTTAGCCTGACTACTTGTAGGACTTGTGGTAGCCAGGCTACTTGTAGGACTTGTGGTAGCCAGGCTACTTGTAGGAATTGTGGTAGCCAGGCTACTTGTAGGACATGTGGCATACTCCTTTCGGATTGATTGGTCTTCTGCTAAAACTGTCTACCCTACATCCAACTTTCACAGTTGCCGTCTGGTTGAATCCTCCCTTATACACAACTTTCCTTGTATGAATCTTTGCCCTGGCTTTGTCTCTGTAGATGCTTTCCTCTCCCATTACATTGCTAAATGCTCCAAACTTCAGAACACCCATGAATTAACCTGATTCCTTTTCCCTTCCCTCTTCCCCCTTTCCTCTTTCTTTCTCCTCTGGGTTTTCTTTCTTTTGCCTTGTATTTGTCCTTCATTATTATTTTTTACCCCCTCTGTGTTCTTGCCCCTACCCTATGTGGGCTGCTAGCTCCCTTGCAGTGCTCCTCTTTCCTAGAATATGACTGACTTCACTACTACTACTTCTACTACCACTACTACTTCCACTATTACTCCTCCACCACTTTCTTGTTCCTGCCCCTGTCTGCTGGCCTCTATATATACCCCCCCTACCCTTCTTTTTGTTAGTGTGACTTTGTAAATGGTCCAAGTTGGACCAAAACGTTGTCGTAAGCTCCTCTCTTCTATGTGCAGGTTATTTGTGTATAATACAATTTTTTTTTATTACTATTGTTCTATAATATACATTGGACCCCCGGTGTTCATAGTCATCGGAGTTCGTAATATTTGGTGTTCGTAAAGTTTTTTCGTAAAACTATTGGTTTGGTGATCGTAATTCCGCTCGGTGATCATAATTCGTCCCAGACGCATACGCCAAGCCTGAGCGGCATAACACACCATTCAGAGTCAGTGTGCCATTGTTTACCAGCGAGTGACGGTCACCCCACGCGTTCATACGATATATTTCGTCATTATTCCATTCTTTTTAGTACTTGCAACTGCTAAATAAGCCACCATGGGCCCAAAGAAAGCTCCTAGTGCCAGACCTTTGGTGAAGGGCTGAGAGAGGAGAATGTGTCTTCTTAAGTGATTCAGTGATTCTACGATATGTTATGATACTAAAGCAGCAGGAGTTGATAAAGGATATAGTGCCAGCCAGCGATAAAGTATAGCATTAACAGTGTAGCAAGTAAAGTGATTAAGCGATAGAAAAATGACGACACAAAACTTAACTCCTCCAATGTTGTTGGAGTTATATAGGGCGACTGACAACACTGCCGTGTCTGGTGGCCATCACTATGTAAGGCTTATCTTTCAGTGGCTCCTTTACACGCAACAACAAACACAACACCAGTCCTCGCATTTGTAATGATATTTTATTCATTCTATTTTAAATGTCATGTTTCTATATTATTAATATTGTTTATTATGTCATATTAGATGAATTGATAGATAAATAAGCCATAGAGTTTATATTAGTGCCATATTGAAGGACTATCTTGTCCTGTCCCCAAACACACACCCCTGTAGCCGGCACAATTCCAAACATACGCCAGAAACAGAACTCTCTGGAACACTTTTTTGAGCAACAGGGGTCCAGTGACTCTCAAGCTGGTCCTAGTGGCATTAAAAAACAAAGAAGGGAAGTAACCCAGGAAAAGGACTTGGTACCTGAAGTCTTTATGTATGGGGATTCCCCTTCCAAACAATAGCAACTCTTCCATCCTCTCCCTTCCTCCCGTCTTCCACACATCAACAACTCTTCAATAAAGGTAAGTGTCATGTTATTGTTTTATTCTTCCTGTCTCATTGTTTTCTGTGTACAGTGGTACCTCGACTTACGATATTAATCCGTCAGAGAGGGCATATCTTAAGGCGAAACAATCGTTACTCGAATCAATTTTCCCCATAAGAAATAATGGAAATAAATTTAATCCGTCCAAGACTTCCAAAAGTAGTTAAATAAAATATTTTTTAGAACTTTTTGACATTAAATAATACACAATTTAATGAAGAATACCTAAATACACATGTAAATATTGTACAATAACATGTCACTTACATTTATTGAAGAGTTGTTGATGTGTGGAGGACGGGAGGAGGGGAGAAGGTGGAGTAGTATGCCAGTGTTTGGAAGGGGAATCCCCTTCTATTAACACTGCAAATACCAAGTTCTTTTCTGGGGTTACTTCCCTTTTTCTTTTAATGCCACTAGGACCAGCTTGAGAGTCACTGGACCTCTTTCTAACAGTAAATTTGTCCAGGGAGCTCTGTGTCTGGCGATTCTTTAAAACATCCCAGAAGTGGGACACCACAGTGTCATTGTACAGGTTGCCAGCACGGCCTGCAACAGCATGGTTAGGGTGATATTCATCCATAAATGCTTGCACCTTGCTCCACATTCCACAAATCTCCTTAATCACTGAAGAAGGCACCTTCTTCCATCTCTGTTCCACCACCTCCTCCTCTTCTGAACCATTGTCCTAACCTCTGGTCTCTTGTTCCAGTTGCTGTTGAAGCTCTTGCAGATCTTCAGTGGTTAGCTCTTCCTTGTGCTCCTCCACCAACTGTTCCATATCCTCACCACTCACCTCTAACCCCATAGACTTGCCCAATTCCACAATTTCTTCCACAACAGGCTCAGGCTCAGGGTTCTGAGGCTCGGCCCCAAAACCTTCAAAATCCCTCTCTAGGACACAGTCTGGCCACAATTTTTTCCAGGCAGAGTTCAAAGTCCTGGTAGTCACTCCCTCCCAAGCCTTACCTATAAGGTTTACACAATGCAGCATATGGAAATGTTTTTTCCAAAAGTCTCTTAGGGTTATATTCATGTCTGTGGTCACATCAAAACACTTGTGAAACATTGCTTTGGTGTAGAGTTTTTTTTAACCCTTTGGGGGTCGGTGCCGTACTAGTACGTTTTACAAGCAAGGGTTGGTGCCGTACTAGTACGCCCAAATTCTAGCGGCCTCAATTTAAGCAGAAAACGTCTGGTAGGCATACATATGAAAAAATGAGTCTGTGTGGTCAGTGTGCGCAGTATAAAAAAAAATCCTGCAGTACACACTGCATAATGAGAGAAAAAAAACTGACCGTTTTTTTCGATTAAAACAGGGAATTTGCAGTCGATTTTTGTATGGTTTTAATTGATGTATTCTCGTTTTCTTGGTCTCATTTGATAGAATGGAAGATATTTTACAGGAATAGAGATGATTTTTATTGGTATGACAATGACAAGTACCTTGAAATTGAGCTCAAAGTAGCGAAAATGTTCGATTTTTGACGATGTTCAAGAGTAAACAAATCACACCATGCCTCCAATACACATCAACTGGCGAGTCTTATATTCATGCACAAGTGCTCTGATATTATTTATACCATTTTTACAATGATGCAGTTGTATACATAACAGTAAATCTTCTATTTTTTGTGAAAATAAAAATTAAAAATGAAAAGCAAAAGTAATGGAACAGGGGCCTGGAGACGTGACTAATGAACAAAGAACATGTTATTTTAGTGCCAGGAATGTCTGCCTTGTTTACTCTGGACCCTATTTTGAAATTGGCATCGTTTGAAATTTGTATGTAATTGGAAAATTGCCATTTTCTGACCACTATTTTGGGTAGATGAAATTGGTAAATAGGCTGTTTCTTGTACTCAATCGATAGAAGAAATGGAGTTCTAGCGAAATAGCTATAATT
Organism: Cherax destructor; assembly: GCA_009830355.1. NCBI lineage: Eukaryota > Metazoa > Arthropoda > Malacostraca > Decapoda > Parastacidae > Cherax > Cherax destructor. The sequence continues at coordinate 7,310 of WNWK01034230.1, read as the reverse complement.
TTAGGAGACTGAAACAGTGGAATTTGTCGAAAAGAGGGCTCAAAGTGGGCAAAATCGCCGATGCGTAAGTGTCATGGCTACCACTAACTTCGCGAAAGCATAATTCCGTTAGTTTTCGATCAACTTTCATAATTTTGGTGGCGTTATGATCGGAAAAAGATTCTCTATCATTTCATAAGAAAAAATTAATTTTTTTTTTTCCAAAAAATTTTCGACCCCAGGAACACTTAACTGAGAAGGCCTGTCGACCCCCAAAGGGTTAAAGTTGGAAATGGCCTGCTGGTCCATGGGCTGGAGGAGAGGAGTGGTATTAGGGGGCAAGAACTTCACTTTGATGAATTTAAACTCCTCCACAATTTTCTCTACCAAGTTTGGAGGATGACAAGGAGCATTGTCCATTATCAGGAGGCACTTAAGTGGCAAATTATTGTCCAATAGATATTTCTTCACACTGGGGCCAAACACGCCATTGAACCAATCTAAGAAAATGTCCTTTGTGACCCATGCCTTTTTGTTAGACTTCTACATCACACACAAGTTAGACTTGCTGACACCGCATCTGTAAAACACTCGGGGATTTTCAAAAAAGATACACCAGTAAAGGCTTCACTTTGCAATCACCACTGGCATTAGCACAAAGCATCAAAGTTAGCCTGTCTTTCATAGGCTTATGTCCTGGCTGTGCCTTTTCTTCCTGAGTAATGAAGGTCCTGTTGGGCATTTTCTTCCAAAACAGGCCTGTTTCATCACAATTAAACACTTGTTGGGGGAGGAATTGTTCAGCATCTAGGTACTCCTGGAATTCAGGCACATATTTTTCAGCCGCACTTTTGTCACAACTGGCTGCCTCACCATGCCTCACAACACTATGTATGCCACTTCGATTCTTAAATTTGTAAAACCAGCCTCTGCTGGCTTTAAATTCGCTCACTTCATCACTCGTTGCAGGCATTTTCGTAACGAGATCATCATGCAACTGCCTTGCTTTTTCACATATTATTGCCTCCGAAACAGTATCTCCTGCTAACTGTTTCTCGTTGATCCACACCAACAACAACCTTTCCACATCTTCCAGCACTTGTGGTCTGTGTTTTGTGATCACACATGAACCTTTTGCAACAACAGCTTCCTTGATTTTACTTGAATTTTTCTTGGCCACAATGGTAGCGATGGTAGAAAAGGGTTTACCATACAGCCTGGCCAGCTCATTGATACGCACTCCACTTTCATATTTTTCTATTATCTCCTTCTTCAGTTCTATCGTACATGTATTTCTGTTCCTCTTTGCCACAGGCTTAGCACTATGATCTTTCCTTGGACCCATGGTAGCTTATTTAGCAGTTGCAAGCACTAAAAACAGTGGAATAATGACAATATACTGGTATGAATGCGTGGGTGTGGGTGGGTGGTCGCTCTCGCTTGTAAACAATAGCACACTGATGCTCCCTGGAGTGCGCACTCAGCTGGGCGCCAAGCGGACACTTCCGGTACGAATGTCGTTACACGAAGCAAACATCGTAAATCACAATCAAATTTTTTACGTTATAAATATGTTATCGAAAATAACGTAAAATGATAGCATCGTAACACAGGGTACCACTGTAATCTGCAATGAAATAAAATTTACTTTACTTTACTTTACTCTGTCTTGACTTTTTTGGGTTATCCTAGGTTTTCTACACATATGCTGCTATGTATGATAATCTATGTATAACTGGATTTGTGTATACCTGAATAAACTTACTTAAGTAAGTTAAGCGATTAATTGATACAAAATGACGACACAAAACTTGACTTCTACAATGTTGTTTGAGATTATAGGGACACTGAGAAGAGCGCCGTACTCTGCCACCATCTCCTTATACCCAACAACAACACCAACACACTCTACCAGTCCTTATACCCAACAATAACACCAACACACTCCACCAGTCCTTCCAGATTCGTAATGACATGTTTTATTCATTCTAGAGTTTATATCATGTTTATATGTTAATAATATTGTTTATTATGCCATATTAGATGAATTGTTCTAGATAAATAAGCTGTAGAGTTGATATTATTGTCATATTGAAGGGCTATCTTGTCCTGCCTCCAAACAAACTCTCCTGACTCTCTCATACGCCAACAAGAGTTTTCAATAAAGGTAAAACTTTTTTAACTGTTCATTTGTCCATTATAATTAGTGCTTTATATTTATTTCTCATTGTTTTCTGTATGTAAAACTATAGTATTTATTCTTTAAAAAAATGAATTTTTGGTGAAATTTTTTGGGTGGAAACGGCTTATTTGTATTTACATTATTTCTTATGGGAAATAAGGTTTCAAATTACGAACTTTTTGTGTTAAGAACTAGCTCCTGGAATGGATTAAGTTCGTTAGTTGAGGGACCACTGTAAAGTGGACCCCGGTTTTCATAGACATCGGAGTTCGTAAAATTCGGAATTAGTAAAAATTTTTTGTAAAAATATTGGTTCAATGATCGTAGATCTGCTCGGAATTAGTAATTCATCCTGGACACGTACGCGTGGCCCGCACGGCCCAACACTCCATTCAGAGTGAGTGTGCCATTGTTTACCAGCGAGTGATGGTCACCCACGCATTCATACCATACATTTTGTCATTATTCCATTGTTTTTAGTGCTTGCAACTGCTAAATAAGCCACCATGGGCCCAAAGAAAGCTCCTAGTTCCAGCCTCAGAACCCTGAGCATGAGCCTGAGCCTGAGCCTGTTGTGGAAGAAATTGTGGAATTGGGCAAGTCTTTGGGGTTAGAGGTGAGTGGTGAGGATGTGGAACAGTTGGTGGAGGAGCACAAGGAAGAGCTAACCACTGAAGATCTGCAAGAGCTTCAACAGCAACTGGAACAAGAGACCAGTGGTCGGGACAATGGTTCAGAGGAGGAGGAGGAGGTGGAACAAAAATGGAAGAATGTGCCTTTTTCAAGGATTAGGGAGATCTGTGCCAAATGGAGTGATGTGCAAGCATTTATGGATGAATATCACCCTAACCATGCTGTTGCAGGCCGTGCTGGCAACCTGTACAATGACACAGTGGTGTGTCATTTCAGGGATGTGTTAAAGAATCGCCAGACACAGAGCTCCCTGGACAAATTTATTGTGACTCTCAAGCTGGTCCTAGTGGCATTCAAAGAAAAAGGGAAGTAACCCCAGAAAAGGACTTGGTACCTGCAGTGTTAATGGAAGGGGATTCCCCTTCCAAACACTAGCATACTACTCCACCTTCTCCCCTCCTCCCGTCCTCCACACATCAACAACTCTTCAATAAATGTAAGTGACATGTTATTGTACAATATTTACATGTGTATTTAGGTATTCTTTATTAAATTCTGTATTATTTAATGTCAAAAAGTTCTAAAAAAATATTTTATTTAACTACTTTTGGAAGTCTTGGACGGATTAAATTTATTTCCATTATTTCTTATGGGGAAAATTGATTCGTGTAACGATTGTTTCGCCTTAAAATATGCCCTCTCTGACGGATTAATATCGAAAGTCGGGGTACCACTGTACATGGTATTGGTAGTTACAATGTAAATTGAGTGCAAGGAGAGCCACTGACATGCCATGGCATTAGGGGCAGCTTAATCTAGTAACTTAATGACTATGTACTTAATATTAGAGCAATTTATTGAGTTTATTCTAGTTAAAAATTGTTTTCAAATTACAATATGATGAAATTTTACTGTTAAAATTATTAAATGATGATATTAGATTGTTACAGGTGTTTAGATTCTCGAATGGTAATATGGAATTGAGATTATCTTAAGGAAAATAACATTGAGCATTTTTGACATTAACTTATAATATGAGTACAGTAGAACGTCATTTAGCACGATAGTTACGTTCCTGAAAAAGTCGTGTTAGATAATTTTGTCTTAAATAATTAACAGAACTTATGGGAAAAATAGGGTTACGTGTTTGAGAGTCCCCAAAAGCCAAACAAGTTTTTAGACCAACATATCTTGCAAAAATTGAAGGCGAATATGTAATTTTAGTTCATTGTCATGATCTATTACTGCTTAAGACTACAAATGCAATAGAAATAATAGTATTTCTTACCTTAAATTGTGGGTAATGATGTTTGTGGATGGTAGTGAAGAGTGGATATGGATGGTGTGGCCCTACTGAGCTGAGGTGGATATGTAATTGTAGTGCATTGTCATGATCTATTACTGCTTAAGACTACAAATGCAATAGAAATAATAGTATTTCTTTCCTTAAATTGTGGGTAATGATGTTTGTGGATGGTAGTGAAGAGTGGATATGGATGGTGTGGCCCTACTGGGCTTAGGTGGATAGTAGAAGTTCTTGAACTGAAGTCGATGGTTGAACTGAGTGTCTAACTTTAAGTCAGTCAAGCCATTCAGTAAGTCAGTCAAGCCATTCAGTAAGTCAGTCAAGCCATTCAGTAAGTCAGTCAAGTCATTCAGTAAGTCAGTCAAGTCATTCAGTAAGTCAGTCAAGTCATTCAGTAAGTCAGTCAAGTCATTCAGTAAGTCAGTCAAGTCATTCAGTAAGTCAGTCAAGTCATTCAGTAAGTCAGTCAAGTCATTCAGTAAGTCAGTCAAGTCATTCAGTAGGTCAGTCAAGTCATTCAGTAAGTCAGTCAAGTCATTCAGTAAGTCAGTCAAGTCATTCAGTAAGTCAGTCAAGTCATTCAGTAAGTCAGTCAAGTCATTCAGTAAGTCAGTCAAGTCATTCAGTAAGTCAGTCAAGTCATTCAGTAAGTCAGTCAAGTCATTCAGTCAGTCAGTCAAGTCATTCAGTCAGTCAAGTCATTCAGTCAGTCAGTCAGTCAGTCAAGTTAGTCAGTCACTCAGTCAGTCATTCAGTCAGTCAAGTCAGTCAGTCACACAAACTTATGTTTACATCTTTTTATGTGTACAAAGTAACACTTCATTACGGCCACGGGTTATGTCTTGTCTAATATCTTTGTTTTCTTCGTTAATTCAAGATCAAAACACAATTCACTCTTATTTTATTCTTCACAAACACAGCTGGCTTGTAGCCAGGACTTCTTGACGCGTATGAAATACGTACGAATGCTGGAATGGTGGGGTCCGTGGTGGGTGGGTAAGGCGGGTGGTGTCTGCTGAACCACAACAACAGTAGTAGTAACAAGACTGCTTGTGAGAATGGTTACTTGTTTTCCTTCCCACAAACTGTAAGTAAGTTTATTCAGGTATACACAGATACAGTTACGAAGATTATCATACATGGCAGCATATGTGTAGAACCTAGGATAACCCAAAAAGTCAGAGTGACAGTATTTCCATTGACTGACTTGGGTTATCCTAGGTTCTCTACACATATGCTGCTATGTATGATAATGTATGTAACTGTACTCACCTAATTGTGGTTGCAGGGGTCGAGACTCAGCTCCTGGCCCCGTGTATCTGAATAAACTTAGTTTGCAGGAAGGAAAAACAACAAATTCCCTTTTCCTCAAAGCATGAGGATTCTTAGGCAGTAAATAACCATGCGCTCAAAATTTTTCCCTCCTGCCGAACTGTAATATCATCTTTACGTCGTGTAAGATGATAATGTGTCGCAAATCTTAAATCGTGCAATACCGGTAACGTGCAACATAATCTCGTGCTAAATGACGTTCTGCTGTATTTAGTTTTGGGTGAGTAGGGGGTAACATAATAGTAACATATTCTTAACCCTTTGAGGGTCGGTCCCGTACTAGTACGTCAGTGCAGCCAGGGTCGGTCACGTACTTGTACGCCTAAATTCTAGTGCCTTCAAATCTGGTGGAAGAAAGTTGGTAGGTCTACATATGAAAGAATGGGTCTGAGTGGTCAGTGTGCGCAGTATAAAAAAAATCCTGAAGCACGCAGTGCATAATGAGAGAAAAAAAACTCTGACCATTTTTTTTGTTTAAAACAGCGACTTTCGGGTGTATTTTCGTATGGTATTTATGGTTGTATTCTGGTTTTCTTGATCTCATTCAATAGAATGGAAGATATACTACAGATATTTTGATGATTTTGATTGGTTTTACGATGACAAGTACCTTGAAACTGAGCGCAAAGTAGCGAAAATGTTCGATTTTTGTCGATGTTCAAGAGTAAACAAATCACACCATGCGTCCAATACACATCAACTGGCATGTCTAATATTCTTGCACAAGTGCACTGATATTATTTATACCGTTTCTACAATGATGCAGTTGTATGCATAACAGTAAATCTTCTATTTTTTGTGAGAATAAAATTCAAAATCGAAAGCAAAAGTAATGTAAAAGGCGCCTGAAGACGTGACTAATGAACAGAGAAGATGCTATTTTAGTGCCAGGAATGTCTGCATTGTTTATTCTGGACCCTATTTTGAAATTGGCATTTTCTGACCACTATTTTGGTTAGTTGCAATTGGTAAATAGGCAGTTTCTTGTACCCAATCGATAGAAGAAATGGAGTTCTAGAGAAATAGCTATAATTTTAGTAGACTGAAACATTGGAATTTGCCGAAAATAGGGCTCAAAGTGGGCGAAATCGCCGACGCGTAAATGTCATCGATACCACTAACTTTGCGAGAGCATAACTCCGTTAATTTTCCATCAAATTTCATAATTTTGGTGGCGTTATGATCGGAAAAATATTCTCTATCATTTCATAAGAAAAAATATAATTTTTTTTTCTGAAAAATTTTTGACCCTGAGAACAAGTTCGGGAGAGGGCCTCTCGACCCTCAAAGGGTTAAAAATTGAGATTATCGTATAGGAAAGTAATAGTGAGCATTTTTCAAAGTAGCTTATAGTATGATTATTTAGTTTTGGGTGAGTAGGTGGTTTTTGAGTTGAGTCTTAAATTGATTTTCAGACAAGGTTATCTTAATATTTACTAGTAATGAATTCCAGATTCTGTGGCCATTTATGTGCATAGAATTTTTACATAGGTTGATATGAACATGGGGTATATCAAAGAGGGATCTGTGTCTTGTGTTGTGGTCATGGGTCATATTAAAGTTGGTGAGGAGAATTTTGAGCAGAGAGTTTATATTAGAGTAAAATTTTATATATATAGTAGGCACAAGAATAAGTATGAATGTTCTTTACAGTGAGTAGTTTTAGACTTTTGAATATTGGTGGAGTATGCTGTCTAGAGTGGGAATTTGTTATCATTCTGACTGCAGCCTTTTGTTGTGTTATGAGTGGTCTAAGGTGATGTAATGTTGTTGATCCCCATGCACAGATTCCATAGGTGAGATAAGGGTAGATAAGTGAATTATATAGTGCAAGGAGAGCTGATTGTAGCACATAATAGCGTATCTTTGATAATATGC
>WNWK01034229.1:0-20576 GCA_009830355.1 Cherax destructor | reverse complement strand
GAGGATGGGGGTGGTGGTGGAGGATGGGTGGTGGTAGGGAGGATGGGTGGTGGTGGGGGATGGTGGTGGTGGAGAATGGGTGGTGGTGGAGGATGTGTGGGGTGGTGGGGTGGTGGAGTGGTGGTGGTGGTAGTGGGGATGGGTGGTGGTGGTGGAGGATGGGTGGTGGTGGTGGAGGATGGGTGGTGGTGGTGGGGGGGTGTGTGGTGGTGGGGGGGAGGATTGTGGTGGTGGTAGTGGAGGATGGGTGGTGGTGGTGGAGGATGGGTGGTGGTGGTAGTGGAGGATGGGTGGTGGTGGTAGTGGAGGATGGGTGGTAGTGGTGGGAGGAGGGTGGTGGTGGTGGGAATGGGTGGGGGTTTAGTGTGGGATGGGTGGTGGTGGTAGTGGAGGATGGGTGGTGGTGGTAGTGGAGGATGGGTGGTGGTGGTAGTGGAGGATGGGTGGTGGTGGTAGTGGAGGATGGGTGGTGGTTGTTAATAATACTGAACAAGCTCATCTTTCTTCTGTGTAGAGCTTTCTAAAGTCTGAGTAGAGCTCCATGAACCCCTGTCGTTTTATCAAAACGCAAAGCTTTATCAAGGTAGGAGCACCGGCAGAGTTTTGCCACGTACGTACAGCTTTAACCCATCTATGAAGGATTTTTGCCGAGATCCCCAACCCATCTTTAAAGAGCTTTATCACAACCATGTCAGCGTAGAGCTGAACACGCCAGGAACTACATGAATCTTTCCTTAGTTATAATACACCCGAGTACAAAGTTTGAAGCCGATCTCCCGAGGCATTTTCAAGTTATAAACTAGAGCCTTGAAAAAAAAATTCTGCCAGCAATAACAAAAATATTGTCAAAAGTATTAAAAAAAATGTAACATTAAAAAAAATATATAAAAATAAATAAAATCAAACTGAAAATTATAAAAAATATGATAAAAATAATAAAAATGATAAAATTATAATTAAAATATAAATAAAATAAAATTATTATTATTATTATTATTATTATTCAGAAACGCTAAACCCCTGTGTATCATAAAGCGCCATGAAATGGTACAGGCTCGATCCTCCGTCTTTTGCCTAACCACCTAATGTTTAGGTACGTAGCAAGTGGCACTAGCGAGGTTCATTCAACACTAGGCAGGCACTGATCAAGGCACCGGAAGCCGAGAGTGCTATGCCAAGGGGGCCGACAGAGTGGCACTGTTTAGATCCACTCTCTCCTTGAGCTAGCACGGGGGAAGGGGCTAGCTCACCTGGCAAGCACACACGCATGTTGATGCTAGCGTGCTTTGACGTGCGTACGCTGACGCACGTGCGTATTGGGCCAAGTCAGTGTCACCAGCTGGCCACTTAAGTTTAATTTGCTACTGACAGATGAGTGAGGGAGCCAATGTTTTGCTCCTTAACCTCGTAGGTAAATGGTTATGTGCAGGTGGCACTCTTTGGCACTGTGTGTGTGTGTTTGTGTGTGTGAGAGACAGACAGACATAGAGAGACAGAGAGACATACAGACAGAGTTACACAGTGTCTAAGTTATGGAAGGTAATCAAGGTTGGTACAGAGAGGAGCTTAACTCCAATTTCTTGGACCAAGAGCACTCCCCTCCCCATGAAGTGTGTGTATCCGACAAGAATAATTACTACTGGTTCGCAAATATTTTACAAATATACTAATAATCTGAAGAGGGACTCGTTCAGAGGCCCAGAATACACAAATCACGTGTTTCGTCTCCACGTGTATGCCACTGACGACAGGTGTTTATTACGATTACGACTGTTATATATGTTAAATACGTGGGCACTGCTACTGACACCGGTGCCAATTTGATACGACTGGCACTCATAAGCATCATTGACTTCGTAAGGGGTATGCCAGATGTCTCAAACCAGCAGTAATATGAAGCATACGTGCTTCACGTTCAACTCGGCACTGCCCTAACGCCTGGCACTGCTATTTAAAAATAACAAAAAAGCACATTTCGCAAGTCTTCGTTGGCACTCTTATACAGAAGGGCGCGCGGGTGCAACTTACCACTGGCACTAATGAGCGAGGTATATGCTTGATGGTTGGCACTGATGTATGAGGTGCAAGTTCAAACCTTGGCACTCTAGGAGTTAGCGTGTGGGCGGAGCCATTAATGGAGGTTCCGGTCTATTGGCACTCCAGAAGAAATCTGGCATTAATGTTGATTGATTGAGTTGATGTAATAAGAGAATCTATCTATTCGTATATATAAGAGTGCTTGTGTGTGTGTGTGTGTTATATATATATATATATATATATATATATATATATATATATATATATATATATATATAACTACACACTCTCCCATCCATCCATCCGTCCATCCTCCTCCTCCCTCCCTCCTCCCTCCCTCCCTCTCCTTCTCCTCTCTCTCCTTCCCTTTAATTGGAAATTTTAATGGGGTGTAAGGGGTGAGTGTCTTGCTGATTTAGTTACAGTGATGGGCAGGACCCGAAGGGGCAACTCTGCCAATTATTGTGATAATTTTTACTGGTGTAATTGGTCAGACCTTGCCAATTAGGCTGTCTGGATGGTTCCAGCGAGGGTGAAGAGATGGGGAGAGGTGACGGGGAGGCTGTCTGGATGGTTCCAGCGAGGGGGAAGAGATGGGGAGAGGTGATGGGGAGGCTGTCTGGATGGTTCCAACGTGGGGAAGTGATGGGGTGAGAAGATGGGGAGGCTGTCTGGATGGTTCCAGCGAGGGGGAAGAGATGGGGAGAGGTGATGGGGAGGCTGTCTGGATGGTTCCAACGTAGGGAAGAAATGGGGTGAGTTGATTGGTAAGATCATTATTCCATTATGGTGAAGCGCTAAAACCGTAATGAGGTAATCTGGTTTGATTCGAGGAAGCGGAGGGGTAGATTCAGCTCTTTGGATCAAGAGCTCCTTGCTCTTCAAGGCATCGCTCTTCAAAATTAAGATGAGTATTGTTAGGGTGAGTAGTAAGCGAAGCTGTCAACCTACCTTAATTTATAGACTGAAAGCTGTCAACCTACCTTAATTTATAGACTGAAAGCTGTCAACCTACCTTAATTTATAGACTGAAAGCTGTCATCCTATCTTAATTTATAGACTGAAAGCTGTCATCCTACCTTAATTTATAGACTAAAAGCTGTCATCCTACCTTAATTTATAGACTGAAAGCTGTCATCTTACTTTAATTTATAGACTGAATGCTGTCATCCTACCTTAATTTATAGACTGAAAGCTGTCATCCTACCTTAATTTACAGACTGAAAGCTGTCATCCTACCAATTTACAGACTGAAAGCTGTCAACCTACCTTAATTTATAGACTGAAAGCCGTCATCCTACCTTAATTTACAGACTGAAAGCTGTCATCCTACCTTAATTTATAGACTGAAAGCTGTCATCATACCTTAATTTATAGACTGAAAGCTGTCATCCTACCTTAATTTATAGACTGAATGCTGTCATCCTACCTTAATTTATAGACTGAAAGCCGTCATCCTACCTTAATTTACAGACTGAAAGCTGTCATCCTACCCTAATTTATAGACTGAAAGCTGTCATCCTACCTTAATTTATAGACTGAAAGCTGTCATCCTACCTTAATTTATAGACTGAAAGCTGTCATCCTACCTTAATTTATAGACTGAAAGCTGTCATCCTACCTTAATTATAGACTGAAAGCTGTCATCCTACCTTAATTTATAGACTGAAAGCTGTCATCCTACCTTAATTTATAGACTGAAAGCTGTCATCCTACCTAATTTATAGACTAAAAGCTGTCATCCTACCTAAATTTATAGACTGAAAGCTGTCATCCTACCTTAATTTATAGACTGAAAGCTGTCATCCTACCTTAATTTATAGACTGAAAGCTGTCATCCTACCTTAATTTATAGACTGAAAGCTGTCATCCTACCTTAATTTATAGACTGAAAACTGTCATCCTACCTTAATTTATAGACTGAAAGCTGTCATCCTATCTTAATTTATAGACTGAAAGCTGTCATCCTACCTAATTTATAGACTGAAAGCTGTCATCCTACCTTAATTTATAGACTGAAAGCTGTCATCCTACCTTAATTTATAGACTGAAAGCTGTCATCCTACCTTAATTTATAGACTGAAAGCTGTCATCCTACCTTAATTTATAGACTGAAAGCTGTCATCCTATCTTAATTTATAGACTGAAAGCTGTCATCCTACCTTAATTTATAGACTGAAAGCTGTCATCCTACCTTAATTTATAGACTGAAAGCTGTCATCCTACCTTAATTTATAGACTGAAAGCTGTCATCCTACCTAATTTATAGACTGAAAGCTGTCATCCTACCTTAATTTATAGACTGAAAGCTGTCATCCTACCTTAATTTATAGACTGAAAGCTGTCATCCTACCTTAATTTATAGACTGAAAGCTGTCATCCTACCTTAATTTATAGACTGAAAGCTGTCATCCTACCTTAATTTATAGACTGAAAGCTGTCATCCTACCTTAATTTATAGACTGAAAGCCGTCATCCTATCTTAATTTATAGACTGAAAGCTGTCATCCTACCTTAATTTATAGACTGAAAGCTGTCATCCTACCTTAATTTATAGACTGAAAGCTGTCATCCTACCTTAATTTATAGACTGAAAGCTGTCATCCTACCTTAATTTATAGACTGAAAGCTGTCATCCTACCTAATTTATAGACTGAAAGCTGTCATCCTATCTTAATTTATAGACTGAAAGCTGTCATCCTACCTTAATTTATAGACTGAAAGCTGTCATCCTACTCAATTTATAGACTGAAAGCTGTCATCCTACCTTAATTTATAGACTGAAAGCTGTCATCCTACCTTAATTTATAGACTGAAAGCTGTCATCCTACCTTAATTTATAGACTGAAAGCTGTCATCCTACCTTAATTTATAGACTGAAAGCTGTCATCCTACCTTAATTTATAGACTGAAAGCTGTCATCACACCTTAATTTATAGACTGAAAGCCGTCATCCTACCTAATTACAGACTGAAAGCTGTCATCCTACCTTAATTTATAGACTGAAAGCTGTCATCCTACCTTAATTTATAGACTGAAAGCTGTCATCCTACCTTAATTTATAGACTGAAAGCTGTCATCCTACCTCAACACCCAGGTACCTACTTACTGCTTGGTGAACAGGAACAACAGGTGTAACGAGAATAACACCCAGGTACCTACTTACTGCTGAGTGAACAGGACAATCGGGTATAAGGAGACTTGCCCACACGTTTCGCCCAATTGCTCATTCCCGCAGCTTCAAAAATCAAAGAGAAAGGTACCCATAAAACAACGTAAGCCTTTATAGTAACGACGTTTCTTTCACTGGGAACGCTATCGTAACTCGCTAAAGCGAAACGTCGTAATTATAAAGTCTGTGTTGTTTCTCTCGTCCACTCGTTTCTCACTTCCACCGACAGGACTAAGGATGGTAAAACAGTACGGTACGAAATTACTGTACGGTACTTCTCATAGCTACGAAAACAGACAAAAAATGTCTTATCGTAGTATGTCAGCCTTACTGACAGGAAAAAAATGTTTGGTTCTGATCTCCGTATATTTTCTAGCTAGCAAATTAACGTCTAGTATACACATAATTTAACATCCAACATCTTATATGCAACATTCATTCTCCATCATAAAAATCCATCAACAAAAATCAATCATCCATCAGCTTTCAACATTATAACATTAGTTGGGGAAAATAGAGATAGACATTAGTTGGGGAAAATAGAGATAAACAGTATAAAAATCTATGTGATATGTCAACATATCTTATTAATGAAAATATGATACCTGATATATTAGGCAAATTTCCTAAATTTGCTTGTAACAGATAAGTGAACTGTAGATATGAATCCAGATGTACTTCTGTTAACCGTTTTGGGGCCTCGTTCCTAGGCCTTTTGTGTATACATATGTTCTTGCACAACCGTCCACGGGATGGATATGGGTTACACAATAGATTAGCCATTGGCAAAATCTGATCTAATACCAGCTATGCGACATCCAACGTTCAGAAATCAGCATACCAGATACCGAAGCCGTTTCTCCCAGTTCGTTGTTTAGCGAGGTGGAGGGTAAGGTTATCCCCTTGGCTTCGCTGCAGCATCTGTTGGGAGGCTCGAGTAATCCAACCCCTCGTTAATTAACTTCTTAATCAGGCTGTCAATGTTTTGCTACCGAAGGAGCACAGTTAAGGGATTAGCGACAACCCACAGCAGCACTCTGTTAACAAGGCGATATGCGGTAATAAGGTTATGTCTTAGTAAGATATATGAAGTCTGGCGAGACCTCTGCTATTTTCTTTCCTATTTGTCACTCTTGTTTGTTATTCCATCTATTTTTATGTACCATCCTTCGAGGTCTTCTTTTAAGGTTAGATTCATTCTGTAATACGGTGACAAGAACTGTGCATAATCTAAATGAGGCCTAACCAAAGATATATAGAGATGAAGAACAACCTGAGGACTTCTATTATTTATGCTTCTTGATATGAAGCCAAGGATTCTGTTAGCTTTATTGCGAACACTTATGCACTGTTGTCTTGGTTTCAGATTACTACTAACCAGAACTCCTAAATCCTTCTCGCATTCCTTGTCTATATGTAAGGAGGGAAAGAACCTCTTACGCTAATTCTAGCCATGATCTTTAAAGGGGTGGAGGGATAAGCCAGTGGAAGGCCTCGGTCAGATGACCAAAAAAAGTTCCAAGTGTGGGTCACCATACGACTAAGACCCGCGTCAGGAAACACTTGTCCTGTTTCCTGACGAACCTTACCTAACCTGAGCTTGCTTGCTTTTGTCTTATAGTGTGTGTGTATATCTGTTTGTGTGTATGTACTTGCAAAGGAGAGCAGACAGAGAGGAGGAGAGAGAGAAGAGAGAAGAGAGAGGGAGAAGAGAGAGAGAGAGAGAGAGAGAGAGGAGAGAGAGAGAGAGAGAGAGAGAGAGAGAGAGAGAGTGTCAGTCTGAGTGATATTTGAAGCTAACAGCAACTTTCGTGGCGTGTGTAAGCTACGGAGATTGCAGGTGTGGCGGGCGTCCAGCGCCACTGATGGATACATTCGATTTCCGTCGTAAGGAAGTTTAGAGACAGATGCTGAACTTCCTAAGTTCAACCACTGGTTTATTCACTCTGAACTTTCATCTCTGAGAATGTGGCGACGTGCGTCTCTGCCTCCAGCCACAAAGTGAATGTTAATACTAACGTAGTAACATCTGACATTATCACATTCTACATATTACGTAATTTATGTGTTGCGTAATTACATTTTGATGCCGTCTTCAGCGTTCAAAAAAAAAAAATAGTAATTTTCACTCTAATGTTTTTCAAACTAAATTTTCAAAATGAGTATTAAAATATTTTAAGAGGAATGTTAGAAAATTTTAAGAGGAATGTTAGAAATTTGCCGTACCTACTCTTCAAGCTGTGCATACAAGATGGCTTCACCATTTCCTCGTGTTTCACCCATATGACGGAAAAGGCACAATAAATTGCGAGTTCTGGCACACTTATCAACAGACGGAGGATGGAGCCTACACAACTAGCGCTACATGACACTCAAGGAACTCAGAAATATAATTTTTATATCTTAAAGGCATTATTTTCATGGTCAAATTTCAAATTACTTTTCTAAATAAAATGTTTGAATGGATACAAAGTAATTCGTTTATTATTCACTGTCGTTTAATATATCCTGGGATAATTTACTGGCATTTAATATATCCAGAGATAATGTACTGTAATATGTCCTAAGATAATTAATTTATTAAGAGGGAAAAAAGCCCATATACATCCTACTGAAGGATGTTTTTAGGGGTCACCGCCCCCCGGCCCGGTCCCAGACCAGGCACTAATCTACAGTGAATTTCATCACAGTAAGACAGTTATGACACTCTTACAGTGACAGATGTGGTGTCACGGGCTGGGTACCTCGCTTATGACTTACAGTGGCAGCTGATGTGGCAAACAGAGGTGTGCCATTTCTCTCTCTCTCTCTCTCTCTCTCTCTCTCTCTCTCTTTCACACACACACACACACACATACACACACACACAAGTGTTTCGTTACACACACACATACATACATACAACAGGCCTGGTGTCTAATCGACATGTGCCTAGGACAAAATGGTAACTAACACACACACACACACACACACACACACACACACACACACCGGGATAACATGGAAGGCACTGCAATGGATCAGGGAATACCTGTCAGGAAGACAACAGGGAGTCATGGTACGTGGCGAGATGTCGGAGTGGGCGCCTGTGACGAACGGGGTTCCACAGGGGTCAGTCCTTGGACCGGTGCTGTTTCTGGGATCTGTGAACGACATGACGGAAGGAATAGACTTAGAAGTGTCCCTGTTTGCAGATGATGTGAAGTTGATGAGAAGAAGTCAATTGGACGAGGACCAGGCAGAACTACAAAGAGATCTGGACAGGCTGCAAGCCTGGTCCAGCAATTGGCTCCTGGAGTTTAACCCCACCAAGTGCAAAGTCATGAAGATTGGGGAATTGCAAAGAAGACCGCAGACGGAGTACAGTCTAGGGGGCCAGAGACTACAAACCTCACTCATGGAAAAGGATCTTGGGGTGAGTATAACACCAGGCACATCTCCTGAGGCGCACATCAACCAAATAACTGCTGCAGCATACGGGCGCCTAGCAAACCTAAGAACAGCATTCCGACATCTCAATAAGGAATCGTTCAGGACCCTGTACACTGTGTACTTTAGGCCTATATTGGAGTATGCAGCACCAATTTGGAACCCATACCTAGCCAAGCACATAAGGAAACTAGAGAAAGTGCAAAGGTTTGCAGCAAGACTAGTCCCGGAGTTAAGGGCATGCCCTACGAGGAGAGGTTAAGGGAAATCAACCTGACAACACTTTAGGACAGGAGAGATAGGGTTGATATGATAACGACATATAAAATACAGAGAGGAATTGACAAAGTGGACAGAGACAGAATGTGCCAGAGATGGGACACAGCAACAAGGGGACACAGTTGGAAGTTGAAGACTCGGATGAATCACAGGGATGTTAGGAAGTATTTCTTCAGTCACAGAGTGGTCGGGAAGAGGAATAGTCTGGGAAGTGATGTAGTGGAGGCAGGATCCATACATAGCTTTAAGAAGAGGTATGATAAAGCTCATGGAGCAGGGAGAGTGACCTAGTAGCGACCAGTGAAGAGGTGGGGCCAGGAGCTATGAATCGACCCCTGCAACCACAACTAGGTGAGTACAAAAGGTGAGCACACACACACACGAGATCAGACTGATCGGTGAACGAGTCAAAGGTCAAGGCTTCACTTCCCAGGAAAGGTGTGAGCAGAAAGGTATGAGCAGGTTTCCCTGCACCTGTCGCCCCTGTTCACCCAGCAGTAAGTAGGTACCTGGGTGTCTGTTTACTGTTCAGGGGTCGCATTCATGGAGGGAAAATTTGGAAAAGCAAATTACGAGATGACATGACACCAGGAAATTTAATTGAAAATTATACCTATTACGAATGAGAACAGAAACAGGTAATCCTGTGATTCACGGCGCTGTTGGTGTTGGCACAAACCGTGACTGGAACAATACACAAATAACCTACATATATAAGAGAGAAAAGCTTATGACGACGTTTCGGTCCAACCTGGGCCATTTACAAGTCACACTGACAGAAGAGAGTGAGTATATATAGGCGAGGAGAGGGACGGGAGAGCGAGGGGAAGAAAAAGAAGTAATGGTAATGTTATTGTTAAAGATTAAGACACTTAAGTAACATATGGGAATATTTATTGAAGAAACGTTTTGCCACACAGTGACTTCATCAGTCCAATTCAAAGCAGAAAGTTATAAGGAGAGGAGGAGTTTGAGGTAATCAGTCCTTAGCACATTGTTCATAACGTAACTGCTGCTGCCTCTAGTCAGAGCTTAGAGCCCCTGTTTCTGAATGTGTTGGGAAAGACCGTGAGGAATGTAAACATTCATTGTGTGTGGACACATTCATGAGTTATTGCTGTTTATCCCTTTCATAAAAGTCATACATTTTTCTGTCATGAAAAATGTGTTATTAATAGTTCTGTATTATTATTAATTATTACAGCTGAAAATTATCATTAAATATTAAGGAACTTTTCCTAGTGAAGCTTAGTGGGTGTGCTGTGTGTGTGTGTGTGTGTGTTTGTGTGGGGGTGCTGTGTGTGTGGGGGGGTGCTGTGTGTGTGTGTTGTGGGGGTGCTGTGTGTGGGGGTGCTGTGTTGTGGGTGTGTGTGTGTGGGGCTGTGTGTGTGTGGGGTGTTTTTGTGTGTGTTGTGGACTGGTGAGTGTGGTGTGACTGGTGAGTGTGTTGTGGACTGGTGAGTGTGGTGTGACTGTTACAGTAGGTATGGTAAGCCAATCAGGAAGCAGCGTGTGGACCACGTCGACCACTGACACCTGACTGACACACCAGACAACTTGACGGTAAGGGAGGGAGGAATGGAGGTCCTGTGGAGTGGCCTTTGCGGATCTGTGGTGGAGTAGGGGCGTGTGAAAGGAAGTACAGGACCAGAAGTGCGTGAAGGACTGGAAGGATAGGGCTAGACGTGCGTGAAGGACTGGAACACACCCAGTGAACGGGTCATCAGAGACCCTGACAGGAGACACTGACTTGTTTCCTGACGAACAAAACACCAGTAGACGTGAAGGACGCAAGATAGCAACACACCCGTCTCCTCCTCTAGATAAATATGTGGCTGTCCTATCTGTTAATGCTTTTGGAGGTCTAATTTCTAGGCCTTTTCTATATCTATATAATTTGCTCTACTTTCCATAGGGTGGATAAGAGGTGCACAGTAAACTAGCCACTACCATCCACAGGATGGATATGCTTGACACAGTAAACTAGCCACTACCATCCACAGGATGGATATGCGAGACACAGTAAACTAGCAGCTACGACAGCAAAATCTAATTCTAAATTTATAGTGTCTCCGAGTGTGGGCAGCGGGGCAAGGCAGCATCCACTGACTCACCATCTCAGCAGCTGCTTCTAAGACAACAATGGCATTTTTTTTCCTTTCAGGTGCCATGGTGATGGTCAAGAGCTCTTGATTCAAAGAATTGGAGCCAATCTCCCGTTTCTTGGCTTAAACCTGATTGCCTTTTTGTTGCCCAGGTGCATATACGAGCCAATGAATATAATATATATATTAAGTGTAGAGGAGAGAGAGAGATTTTGGGAAATGTTGAGTGAGTGTGTGGGGAGTTTTGAACCAAGTGAGAGAGTAATTGTGGTTGGGGATCTTAATGCTAAAGTGGGTAAAAATGTTGTGGATGGAGTAGTAGGTAAATTTGGGGTGCCAGGGGTAAATGTAAATGGGGAACCATTAATTGAGCTATGTGTAGAAAGAGGTTTGGTAATAAGTAATACATATTTTATGAAAAAGAGAATAAATAAATATACAAGGTGTGATATAGCACGTAAGGAAAGTAGTTTGTTGGATTATGTATTGGTGGATAAAAGGTTGATGGGTAGGCTTCAGGATGTACATGTTTATAGAGGGGCAACGGATATATCAGATCATTATTTGGTTGTAGCTACAGTTAGAGTAAAAGGTAGATGGGACAAAAGAAAATGGCAACAGCAAGTAAGAGAGAGGTAAAAGTGTATAAACTAAGGGAGGAGGAAGTTAGGTGAGATATAAGCAACTATTGGCAGAAAGGTGGGCTAGTGCAAGTAGGAGTAGTGGGGGGGTTGAAGAGAGTTGGGATAGTTTTAAAAATGCAGTATTAGAATGTGGGGAGAAGTTTGTGGCTATAGGAGGGTGGGTGCAGGAGGAAAGAGGAGTGAGTGGTGGAATGAAGAAGTAAAGGGTGTGATAAAAGAGAAAAAGGTAGCTTATGAGAGGTTTTTAAAAAACAGAAGTGTTAATAGAACAGCAGAGTATATGGAAAGTAAAAGAAAGGTGAAGAGAGTGGTGAGAGAGTGCAAAAGAAGAGCGGATGAAAGAATGGGAGAGGCTCTGTCAAGAAATTTTGCTGAAAACAAGAAAATTTTTGGAGTGAGATAAACAAGGTAAGAAAGCCTAGGAACGAATGGATTTGTCAGTTAAAAACAGTAGGGGAAGTAGTAGATGGGGAGCTGGAGGTATTGGGTAGATGGCAGGAATATTTTGAGGAACTTTTAAATGTCGATGAAAAAGGAGGCGGTAATTTCATGTACTGGCCAGGAGGTACAACATCGTTTAGGAGTGAAGAAGAGCAGGATGTGAGTGTGGGGAGGTGCGTGAGGCATTACGTAGAATGAAAGGGGTAAAGCAGCTGGAATTGACGGAATCATGACAGAAATGTTAAAAGCAGGGAGGATATAGTGCTGGAGTGGTTGGTATTTTGTTTAATAAATGTATGAAAGAGGGAAGGTACCTAGGATTGGCAGAGAGCATGTATAGTTCCTTTATATAAAGGAAAGGGATAAAAGAGAGTGTAAAAATTATAGGGGAATAAGTTTACTGAGTATACCAGGTAAAGTGTATGGCAGGGTTATTATTGAAAGAATTAGAGGTAAGACAGAGAGTAGGATTGCAGATGAGCAAGGAGGCTTTAGAGTGGGTAGGGGATGTGTAGATCAAGTGTTTACAGTGAAGCATATATGTGAACAGTATTTAGATAAAGGTAGAGAAGTTTTTATTGCATTTATGGATTTAGAAAAGGCATATGATAGAGTGGATAGGGGAGCAATGTGGCAAATGTTGCAAGTGTATGGAATAGGTAGTAAGTTACTGAAGGCTGTAAAGAGTTTTTATGAGGATAGTGAGGCTCAGGTTAGGGTGTGTAGGAGAGAGGGAGATTACTTCCCGGTAAAAGTAGGTCTTAGACAGGGATGTGTAATGTCACCATGGTTGTTTAATATATTTATAGATGGGGTTGTAAAAGAAGTAAATGCTAGGGTGTTGGGGAGAGGGGTGGATTAAATTATGGAGAATTAAATGCAAATGGGAGTTGACACAGTTACTTTTTGCTGATGATACTGTGCTTATGGGAGATTCTAAAGAAAAGTTGCAAAGGTTAGTGGACGAGTTTGGGAGACTGTGTAAAGGTAGAAAGTTAAAAGTGAACATAGATAAGAGTAAGGTGATGAGGGTATCAAACGATTTAAATAAAGAAAAATTGGATATCACATTGGAGAGAGGGATTATGGAAGAAGTAAATGTTTTCAGATATTTGGGAGTTGATGTGTCAGCGGATGGGTTTATGAAGGATGAGGTTAACCATAGAATTGATGAAGGAAAAAAGGTGAGTGGTGCATTGAGGTATCTGTGGAGACAAAAAACGTTATCCATGGAGGCAAAGAAGGGAATGTACGAAAGTATAGTGGTACCAACACTCTTATATGGGTGTGAAGCATGGGTTGCAAATGCTGCAGCGAGGAGGAGGCTGGAGGCAGTGGAGATGTCCTGTCTAAGGGCAATGTGTGGTGTAAATATTATGCAGAAAATTCGGAATGTGGAAATTAGGTGAAGATGTGGAGTTACTAAAAGTATTTGTCAGAGGGCTGAAGTGGGGTTGTTGAGGTGGTTTGGTCATTTAGAGAGAATGGATCAAAGTAGAATGACTTGGAGAGCGTATAAATCTGTAGGGAAAGGAAGGCGGGGTAGGGGTCGTCCTAGAAAAGGTTGGAGGGAAGGGATAAAGGAGGTTTTGTGGGCGAGGGGCTTGGACTTCCAGCAAGCATGTGTGAGCGTGTTAGATAAGAGTGAATGGAGACGAATGGTTTTTGGGACATGACGATCTGTTGGAGTGTGAGCAGGGTAACATTTTGTGAAGGGATTCAGGGAAAACCAGTTAATTGATTTAGTTGGACTTGAGTCCTGGAAATGGAAGTACAATGCCTGCACTTTAAAGGAGGGGTCTGAGATAGTGACAGCTGGGAGGGGCTTTTCTCAGCTGTCGTATCTGAGCTCCTCTGCAAAGACAGTGATTATGTATGAGTGTGGTGAAAGTGTTGAATGATGATGAAAGTATTTTCTTTTTGGGATTTTCTTCTTTGGGTCACCCTGCCTCGGTGGAAGACGGCCGACTTGTTGAAAAAAAAAAAAAAATTATATATATATATATATGTCGTGCCGATTAGGTAAAACTGGTCAATTAGCAAGAACTCATCTAAAATTAAGTCCTTTCTAAAATTTTCTCTTATACGTTTAAAGATATATTTTTTTTCATTTATGTTAATGTAAGAATTTATAATTTTGTACCAAGAGAAACTTTGAAAACCTACCTAACCTTATTACAACAAGCGCAATTTAATTTAGCCTAACCCAACTAAATATATTTTAGATACGTTAACATTAATTTAATAAAAAATATATATATATATATATATATATATATATATATATATATATATATATATATATATATATATATATAATTAATTAATTATTAAAATTTATAAAATATATATATATATATATTACACCCAAACATTTATATACTTGCAAAGAATTGTTAGCACTTAACAGAGCTGAGTGAATGAAGACTGACTGAGGATCAACTTACTAATGCATTTATTATGTATCCTGAATGTCAGGATACGATTACTCAGTAATCAATACGACAGTGATTAATAGAGGGCTTTTGCTTTACCTTGACGCGTTTTATAGTGACACCGTAACCTATAATATAGTGACTGCCTGTGCTTGGCCATAATATATTAATAAATCCCGCTATCACATAGCTGTTACTACTACTACCACAAATACTACAACTACTACCACCACAAGTACTACAACTACTACTACTATCAGAAGTACTACAACTACTACTAGTACTACTACCTACAACGATTATATTACGCTTTGCACCTCCCGCTATACCTATGTATATCCTCTGTGTCCATGTATTGTTCGTAACGGCTTAAGCTCCTGAAGAGCGAAACGTTGCAACAGTGAAATGTCACATTAGTTGCACTTGTGTCCTTTTACCTAACATATAATATACTAAAAGAAATTACTGTCCGTAATTAAATATAAAACCACAATTTCAACTTACAGAAAATTTGAAATCTTAAAATTTGAGAAATCTTTAAAGTCGATTTACCTACTGTTTAAGGACTAAAATCCCCCTTAAAACTATCAGTTAATGTATCTAAAACAATACTGTTATTACTTAGAATTTTGTGTGTCCATGGTTGGCTGGGTTTCAAACCGATCGCTTCCATTATAAATAAGTGCCTGGACTCCTACCACCTTGTTAGTCGATGGCTCGAATCTGAGTGCCTCCCATTCCCAGAGTTATATGACTCCTACGGGCATAGCGCTCCCCCATAAATATAAAAATATATAAAAATAATAATAATAATAATAATAATAATATAAAAATAATTATTATACAGGAGGCCTGGTCACAGACCGGGCCGCGGGGGCGTTGACCCCTGGAATTCTCTCCAGGTAGACTCCAGGTAGACATCCTATTTCACTACCACCTGCCAAGAATGTATGTCCTAAAAGTAGATATAAAATACAACAAACTCTGTACTTCTAATGTATCCCTCTGTACGTGTAATGTTTCCCTCTGTACGTGTAATGTGTCCCTCTGTACGTTTAATGTGTCCCTCTGTACGTGTAATGTGTCCCTCTGTACGTGTAATGTGTCCCTCTGTACGTGTAATGTGTCTGTACGTGTAATGTGTCTGTACGTGTAATGTGTGTGTACGTGTAATGTGTGTGTACGTGTAATGTGTTCTTCTGTACGTGTAATGAATGTATCTCTCAAACCTCATGTACTGCATTACATGCCATTTTTGTGCCATCAATATATCTTTTAAGGCTTGTGTACTATATTATTTAATAAAATACACTGATTGGTAAACAAAAAGATGGGGTGGTAGGGAGTGGAATATTCAGATGGCTTCAGGACAAAATCCAAATATTTTCCCATGAAACCTTTTTTCCCACTTCTCCAAGGCTATATATATATATATATATATATATATATATATATATATATATATATATATATATATATATATATATATATATATATATATATATATATATACATGCATACATACATACATGGAAAACACATCTCAGTGTATAAATACAGTCCTGTGTATATACAATGACATTCACTCATGGTATATACACTGATGTATGTACCTTTCAGCGCATTTACATCAAGATATATAATCCACATGCCTATATACCGAGATATACCATCACATGTGTATGTTCAATGATATACGTATATACTTAACTTTTCTCACGAATATTCAACATGTGAAGTGAAATACACTGTTTAGTATATATCGTATATAGTACACAAGAGGGAAAAGACAATTCTGAAGGGCTCTTGATCAATGGAATTAGAGCTACCCTCTTCTTCCTCAAATCAAAACCTCAATGCCTCCCATTTTCCAGCAGTTTTAAAGCCTATGGATAAAATATTAAGAAACTGTGTCTACCATTTTTAAAAACAAAATTATAATATTTTCTTAACAGACTTTAATTTTCTTCCTAATTGCATTGGACAGATTTATGGAAGAAATCACCTATAATTAGGGACTGGCCTATAATTAGGGGCTCGCCATACCTATAACCAAAAGGTGAACCCTAGAATTAATCGCCATACTAGCTAGGCCACTTTAAACGCCTTGTGGGTATTTACAGTCACCAAAACATGGGAAAAACATTAGTAAGGCGACCTCAATCAGTTTGTTCGAAATGTGTCCCTCCGAGTTCAAAACGGATTTGCCATTTTGTTTCGCACCTTGAGGGACGCCTTTTCGAGCTATTGTTGTGGTGGTTATCGTTTAGAATTAATTGGTGGGTGTTTTTTTCCCTACGATGCGTGAGTTTGTGGACTATCCAAACACTGGAGGTGAAAAAATGAGTCTCTTAGTAGATGGGTATGATAAAGCTCATTGAGCAGGAAGAGTGACCAATTAGCGACCAGTGAAAAGGCGGGGGCCAGGAGCTGTGAATCGACCCCTGTAACCACAACTAGGTGAGTACACATACACACAGAACGAAGACAGACAGGCAACATTAAACTACAGATAAGTGTCAATGACATTTCTTTTTTTATGCAAAGCTGTACATGAATTGTATACAATACAGACAAGATGAAATTTAAGACACATGTGCAACATCTGGGTATCTTAATTGGTCGACGTTTCGCCCTCCAGTGGCTTTATCAAAACAAATTCAAGGACATAATTGGAAGACAGAAGAACTATATACAAAAGATGAGGTAATCAGTCCCCAAGTCTTGGAGTTGGTGTGAAGAGCACCGTAGGTGTGGAGCCACTGGAGGGCGAAACGTCGTCAATAATGATTCCCAGATGTTGCATGTGTCTTAATTTTCATAGTATGCAAAGTCATGGAGAAGATTATCAGGAGAAGAGTGGTGGAGCACCTACAAAAGAATGAGTTTATACACGATAATCAGCACGATTTCAGGGAGGGTAAATCCTGTGTCAGAAACCTACTGGAGTTTTACGACAAGGTAACAGAAGTAGATTGCATTTTCTTGGACTATAACAAGGTTTTCGACACAGTTGTGCACAAGAGATTAGTGCAAAAGCTAGAGGATCAGGCACTAATGACAGGAAAGGCACTGCAGTGGCTCAGGGAATACTTAACAAGAGGGAAACAACGATGGATGGTTCATGACGAGGTGTTAGAGTGGGCGCATGTGACGAGTGGGGTTCCACAAGGGTCAGTCCTAGGGCCAGTGCTGCTTCTGGAATATGCGAATGACGTGACGGAAGGGATAGATTCAGAGGTGTCCCTGTTTGCGGACGATGTGAAGCTAATGAGGAGAATTCAAGCGAAAGAGGATCAGATGGGACTACAAAGGGATCCAGACAGGCTGCAAAGCCTGGTCCAGCAATTGGCTCCTGGAGTTTAACCCTACCAAGTGCTAAGTCATGAACATTGGGGAAGGTCAAAGAACACTGCAGACGGAGTACACGCTAGGGGGTCAAAGACTGCAAAAATAACTCAAGGAAAAGGATCTTAGGGTGAGTATAATACCGAGCACATCTACTGAGACGCATATCAACCAAATAACTGCTGCAGTATATGGGCGTCTGGCAAACCTAAGAATAGTATTTCGACACCTGAGGAAGGAATCATTCAAGACAATGTACACTGTGTACGTCAGGCAAATATTGGAGTATGCAGCACCAGTATCGAACCCATACCTGGTGAAGCACGTTAGGTATTTAGAGAAAGTCCCGGAGCTAAGTGGTTGGTATGTCCTACGAGGAGAGGTTAAGGGAAATCAACCTGACGACACTGAAGGACAGGAGGGATAGGGACGACATGATAATGACAAAATACTAAGAGGAACTGCCAAGGTGGATAGGAACAATGTTTCAGAGATGGGACACAACAAGGAAGCTGAAAACTCAGATGAGTCACAGCACAGGGATGTTAGGAAGTATTTCTTCAGTCACAGAACTGTTAGGAAGTGGCACAATCTGGAGAGTGACGTAGTGGAGGCAGGATCCATACACAGCTTTAAGAAGAGGTACGATAAAGCTCTTGGAGAAGAGAGAGTGTGGACCTAGTAGCGACCAGTGAAGAGGCGGGGCCAGGAGCTGTACATAGACCCCCCTGCAACCACACATAGGTGAGTACAAACACACAATTTATTCCAACTCTCACGAATACATTGTTCTGAGGTAATGATTTAAAGTGGCTATTCAGAGAGAGAGAGAGAGAGAGAGAGAGAGAGAGAGAGAGAGAGAGAGAGAGAGAGAGAGAGAATACTGACAATCATCTACACAGACTCACTAGGGTAATAAAGGCAGCAGCTCAATTGTTGTGTAAACAGATTGTGACACTCATCCTCTCTGGTCTTATGTACGTTATGCGCGCGCGCGCGCGTGCGTGTACGTACTCACCTATTTGTGGTTGCAGGGGTCGATTCATAGCTCCTGGTCCCGCCTCTTTGCTGGTCACTACTAGACTAGGTCGCCCAAGACTGTTCAACAACCCTCCTTAATCAGGCATAAGGAGAGTTACCAATAGACCCCTGGCTGCCTTCAAGACCCCTGGCTGCCTTCAAGACCCCTGGCTGCCTTCAAGACCCCTGGCTGCCTTCAAGACCCCTGGCTGCCTTCAAGACCCCTGGCTGCCCTCAAGACCCCTGGCTGCCTTCAAGACCCCTGGCTGCCTTCAAGACCCCTGGCTGCCTTCAAGACCCCTGGCTGCCTTCAAGACCCCTGGCTGCCTTCAAGACCCCTGGCTGCCTTCAAGACCCCTGGCTGCCTTCAAGAGGGAGCTGGACAGATACCTAAAGTCAATGCCGGATCAGCCGGGCTGTGGTTCGTACTTTGGATACGCGCGGCCAGTAGTAACAGTCTAGTTGATCAGGCCTTGATCCACCAGGAAGCCTGGTCATGGAGCGGGCCGCGGGGGCGTTGATCCCCGGAATACCCTCCAGATAGACTACAGGTTGGGCCACTCTCTCCCTGCTCCTTGAGCTTTATAATGTCTATTCTTAAAGCTATATATGCATACTACCTTCACTACATCACTCTCCAGATTATTCCACTTCCTGTCAATCTATGACTGAAGAAATTCTTCCTAATATCCCTAAGAAATTCTTCCTAACATTTGAGTTTTCAGCTTCTAGTTCTGACCCCTTGTTGCTGTGTCCAATCTCTGGAACATTATGTCACTGTCCACCTTGTCAATTCCTTCCCCTATCCCTTCTGTCTTCCAGTGTTGTCAGTTGAATGCCCTTAACTTCTCCTCTTAAGACATGCCCCTTAGTTTTGGGACTAGTCTCGTTGCAAATATTTGCACTTTCTCTAATTTCTTGACGTGCTTGACGAGGTGTGGGTTCCATACTGGTGCTGCGTACTCCAGTATAGGCCTGACGTACACGGTGTACAGAGTCATGAATGTCTTCTTACTCAGGTGTCGAAATGCTATTCTTAGGTTTGGATAATTTTGTCCCCAGGATGCGACCCACACCAGTCGGCTAACACCCAGGTACCTACTTACTGAAGAAGTTCCTTCTGAAAAAACTTTCATGGTATTTATTTCCTCAGTCAGTTCATCTTTCTTGTCCCAGAATCCACTGTCAGCCATCTTGAGTATCCTCTACGTCGTAATCATGTCTCCCCTAGTTCTTTCTTTTTCCAGTTTTGTCTGCACGGAAATGGTGAGTACTCATGCGCATTTACCTAGACAAATACCACCAAATACAGCTAAAAAACGGAAAGTAACATCGATTTAAACGCAACCAACACAAAACGCCAAGCACTGTGCCCAAGCGTTGCCAACTAGCGCCTTGTTGATGTTTTTTTTTCTCTCGTTCTACCGCTCGTTTTAAAAGATGTTTTTGTTTGCGTTGGCCTTGTTTTTGTCTGGTTTGTGCGTCATTGTATGCACTGCACGGCTGGCTGGGCAGCTGGACGCTCGCCACAGCTCCAACCTCAAGACAACTGAACACAATATTTTTTACACGTCTCGGGTGGGGGGAGAGAGAGAGAGAGAGAGAGAGAGAGAGAGAGAGAGAGAGAGAGAGAGAAAAAAATTAAGTCATAAGAAACGTCAAACCC
>WNWK01034228.1:0-20576 GCA_009830355.1 Cherax destructor | reverse complement strand
TTTTTAAATTTAAAGTGATCTTTATTCACTAGACAAAACTAGCACCAATTACATATCATACAAAACTATCAATACACGAAACTATTCTCCTGGCACAATAAATTAAAAAAAACTATCCTCACTACTCAGTATACAAAACAATCACTACTAAGTTTACAAAACAATCACTACTAAACACTATCAACATTACCCACTAAACAATACTATCCACACTTCTAAAAGGAAGTGTCCTGGGGCCACTCCTACCCTCATTTACAATAAATGACCTACCGAATGTCACAACTACTCAAACCCATTTTATTTGCAGATGACACAACATATGTCTTCTCTCCCCAAATCCAGTTATATGGCCAACACTTTAATCCCGGGAATTACAGAAAATATCAACATGGATGACAACTAGCAAGCTTACTCTCAATACTGATAAGACCTACTTCATACAGTTTGGAAGCAAAGCCACAAATGTTCCACTTAACATGACACTCAATGGTACACCCATCACAAGACTCACAGAGGGAAAATTCCTAGGAATCCACCCTTGACAGAAACCTTAAATTCCAAACACAATACAACAAATTTCCAAGAAAATCTCGAAGACAGTAGGCATATTATCAAAGATACGCTATTATGTACCTCAACCAGCTCTCCTTGCCTATATCATTCACTTATCTACCCGTACTCACCTATGGAATCTGTGCATGGGGATCAAAACGTTAAATCACCTTAGACCACTCATAACACAACAAAAGGCCGAGCCCAGAATGATAAAAAATTTTCCCCTTTTAGACAGCATACTCCCCCCAATATTCAAAAGTCTCAAACTACTCACCGTAAAGAACATTCATACTTACTCTTGTGCCTACTACATATAAAAAAAACTTTACACTCTAATAAAACCCTCTGCTCAAAACTCTCCTCACCAACTTTAATAGGACCATGACCACAACACAAGACACAGATCACTTTTTGATATACCCTGTTCATATCAACCTATGTAAAAATTCTTTTGAACATAAAGGGCCCCAGAATCTGGAATTCATTACCAGTAAATATTAAGATAATCTTGTCTGAAAATCAATTTAGACTCAACTCAAAAACCTACTCACCCAAAACTAAATGATCATACTATAAACTACTTTGAAAAATCCTCATTATTACTTTCCTATACGATAATCTCAATTTTTAATAATATGTTATATTATGTTTACCCCCTACTCATATTATAAGTTAATGTCAAAAATGCTCAATGTTATTTCCTTAAGATAATCTCAATTCCATATTATCATTAAGAATCTTAACACCTGTAACAATCTAATATCTAATATTTATATAATAATTTAAACAGAAAAAAATTTCATCATATTGTGATTTTGAAAATAATTTTTAACTAGAATAAACTCAATAAATTTCTCTAATATTAAGTACATAGTTTTTAAGGACTAGAATAAGCTGCCCCTAATGCCATGGCATGTGGTGGCTCCCCTTGCACTCAATTTACATTGTAACTACCGATCCTATGTAATCTGCAATCTGCAATGAAATAAAATTTGTTTGTTTGTTTGTTAAACAAAAAGAGTTTTTGTTTGTGGGATTAGTTTTGGGTTTTAAGGGGACCTGCCTAGCGTGGACCAGTTGGCTTGCTGCAGTGTTCCTTTTTCTGTTTGCTTGTGTGTGAGAAGGGTTGGATTTGAATGAAACTTACTTGTTTGATTTTTATAAATTTTTAAAGGGATTTTTAAAATATGTAAATAATTTATAAATATTAAAAAAATGCTATAAAACGTTATTTTATTACATTTTTTGACGATTTAAGGCATTTTCAAGAATTTTCTGAAAACTGTATTTATGGGGCGTAAACGGTAGATCATCCTGTATCAACTCCGAATGATTTACCCAGCTCTTGCCGGGTGCGGGTTGCTGTTCCCCGCAATTTGCGTGATCAATGATACTTCATTTTCTGTAAACATGGCGGGCGAGCAGCGCAGGATTAACACAGTCTTATAGATATGGTGACTGGGGCTTTGCAACCGGTTACTGCGGCTACAGTTCTGCCAAACATATTAAGGGACTCTATGGTTTGGAGACTGCAGATTTGTATTGGCCCCAACGGCGTTAACAGATCCTTTGAAAACTCTTAAAGGCGAGGTGTACGAAAGGACTGTCGCCGCCATCAAGACAGAGTATATAGGTACATTCTGGCCTACAAAATACACGAAAGACGTGTGCATACACACTTGGAAATTTGGTTAAGAATGTCCGTTTGAATCAACTCAGTGGACATCAGCCGTTTTGGTTTACGGCAAGTATGCTGCCATGCCCGGGAAGTGGGGGGGTCCGGGGGGGGCATTTTGAGGGGACATACTCCTGAAAATGACATTACGGGAAATTCCCTTCGTCATACTGCCGGAATTCAGGACTCCTTCGTGACGTACATGGGACACAAAGGACCTGCAGGTTGTGTGGGGCGTAGAGCATGTGGCTGCTGACTGCATGTGGAGGAGGGACAACAGGTGGATACTGGACCGAGACCTGGAAGTAAGGACACGAGGTTGTGCAGGATCTGGGGGGACGCTAAGGAGGCCGGAATAGATCATGGAGCGAGATCGTTGAAGGATCGCAGGTGTGTCAATTGCCAAAGGCTCCTTTCAGGAGGCTGCTGCTGGTGGTGAGATGCACCCAGGCAACGGCGAGGATTCCCCTTTGGAGGGGGGGTAACGGGAGATATTGGATGACCGTTGCCAGTACCCAGTGTGGAGCCATGGAAAGTTTGGATGAGGCAGTAGGTGGTGGATGAAATTGGTAGTAACAGTTTGAGCAGGGATTTTTTAATCCGGAAAACACGTTCGGGGTTTAGGTGCACGGGCAAGAGGAAAACCGAGAGGGGATAGTATGGAAGTGGGGCATGGATCGAGGAAGCGGTCGGGCACAGTGACTGATAGTGAAGATGTAATTGACCCCAGCACAGAGGACAGGTAAAAGGTCGATGGTGGAGGTGGCGAGAAAGGACCTGGGAGTTTTGCAAGATAGAAAAAGTCAAGGGTGGGAGGCAGTTGAGAAAACAGGATGGGAAGGCGGTCCCAAACCTCCTTGGCCTAAGGGCAAACCCTCACAATTGTTTTCAAGTGTCTAACATTAAATGTAAATGGTCTGCGGGAGGAAATTAAAAAGGGGATGGGTAGAATGCACATTGAGGAGGTATGGTGTGAATGTAGTTTTTTTTTAAAGAACATAATTTTCGGTGCGGAAGTGAGTTGCAATTGAAGGGATATAAGGTGTATGCTGGTTCATGGGGGGTTAAAGGGGGTAACGGTAGCAGTCGCAAATCTAGCCCTTTTAAATTATATGCTTGGGAAGAGTGTGGGGGTCGGATAGTGAGGGTAGAGGGGGTGGGGTGGGTGCGGGTATGTTTCATGGGTGTATACATGCCAGCAGAACATTCAAGGAAGGTGAAGGTGGAATTGTAAGGGATGTAATGATATGCTTTCAGGGGCTTACCTGGGGTGTCGATAGTAGGGGGAATTTTAACTGCATAATTCGAGAGAGGGATGTTGAGCCTAGGGGGCGGGTGTGTGTTGGTTGAACTGAGGATTTATTACGAAGTGCAGGGTTGGGGGATGTAGTTGGGGTAGGGGTTCGGGAGCATACATTTGTTAAGAGGTTGGGGGCTAGGTTAGATAGGATTTATGTTTCTGGGTCTGTTGTGGTGGGTAGGATCAGTTATTTGGATGTGGGTTTTTCTGATCACAGGGGGTGTTGGCTGAGGTAGATTGGTCAGGAGCAGCTAAGTGGTATGGGGATATTGGAAATTGAATGTTGGGTTGTTATCGGGTGAGAATAAAAGGGTTGAGTTTGCGGGTTATGGGAACGAGGGGCGTCGGGAGGAAGATTTGGTGGGTTGGTGGCTATCAGTGGGAAAACCGTACATACGTATGTTTTTTATCAGAGATTGGGAAAGGAGGAGGCGGAATGGCGATATGGGATGCAACGATATTTAGAAGGCCTGCTACAGAGTTGTTATGTAAGAGGGGGATATGCAGTTATGGGGGAGATTAGGGAATTGAAGAATAGGTTGATAGAAAACAGAATGAGGGTTTGGGGGCGTGTAGGATAAAGGTGGGTATAGATTATGTTTTTGGGGATAAACCCTCAAAATATGTGTTAGGTCAATGTAGAGTGCGTAGGGAGAGAAGGACAATGGAATATGTGGAAGAGAGGAGAGTGCAGATGGTTATGAGCGGGGAATGAATATTAGAGGAACAGAGGCGATAGGGGTGTACGTGGACAAGTGGTTTCAGAGGTACCTGAGTAGTGTGGATGTGGAGTTGGAGGCTTGTAATATTCTTACAGAGGGATTGTGGGAGGTTAGAGGAGGGGGATAGGGAGGGTATGGGGGTAATCAGCGAAGAGGAGGTATGGGGAGGCAGTGAGTGGGCTTAGTAAAGGCAAAGCTCCTGGAATAGATGGGTTGGCAAATGAGTTTTATAGGGAACACTGGAATAGTATTAGAGGTTGTGTGGGAAGTGATGAATCGGATGAAGAGGGATAGGAGGATGGGGAAAGGGATGGGGATGGTGTAATGGTTTTGGTGAAAAAGGGGAAGGTAGGTAATATGTTGAGTAATTACAGGCCCTGATGCTCATGAATGCAGACTATAAGATCTTTGCAAAAATATTGGGAAATAGATTGAAAAGGGTGCTTGAGGAGGTGATTGCAGGGGGCAGGGGATCCGGGTAGAGGGGGTGCTTAAGGGACATGAGAGGATTAAGGGGTTTTTAGATGGTGGTAGGGGGGCATCTTAGCTTTGGACTGGAAAGGGGCGTATGACACTGTGGAACGGATGTGTTGTTTGAGGTGATGAGGGAGACAGGGTTTCGGGGAGGAAGTAGTGGATTGGGTTCGGTCATTATATGAAGGTGCTTGCGTAGAATACAGGTGATGGCAGGCTTGGGGGTGTGTTGGAGATGGATGGGGGTCTGCGACAGGGTTGTCCCCTGTCGCAGATTCTCTTTGCATGCATGCAAGATTCATTCTATAGATTAGTGGACGGTGGGGTACAGGGAGGGGGTGGCGGCGGGCTAGAGGGTGTCGTGGTTATGTAGATGACACCACAGTGCTCTTAGGGAATGTGGTTGGTTTTGAGACGTTCAGAGGTGTTTAAGGACTTTTGTGAGGCCACTGGGATGAGCGTGAATGGTGCAAAGTCGAAAATGTTGGAGGTAGGATCCTGGGTGGGGGGGAGCTTGGGTCAGGGGTATGGGTGGTTCGTGGTGGATAGCATCACTATCTGTGGAATTGTATACATGAGGGATAGGCATCAGACGAGAGAGGTGAATTCAGGTCGAGTGGTGCAAAGAGCGAGTTGTGTATGTCTGCATGGAGGCCAGTGATCTCACTTTGCGACAGAGGGTACTTGCTGTCAATACATTGGTCTACAGTAGGATTTGGTATGTTGCTGGTGTGTACCCACTGTTGCAGGTGGAGTGAAAGAGTTGGAGCATAGAGTATTCAAGTCACGTATCTGGGCGAATGGGAGGAATTGGTTGGGAAGGAAATTGTTAGGAACGGGTAGGATGGGTGGTTTGGGTTTAATTTGGTTGGAGCGGAGACTGGTGTGTATGTATGTGAGATGGTGCTTGGTGAAAAGAGGGGCTTGGGGGGAAAGGAGGAGGTTGGGGTAGGGGCGTATTGAGGAGATGAATGAATGGTGGGGGAAAGGAGTTAGATTACTGTAGAATTTGTTGAGGAATTTATTGGTAATTAAGGAACCGCATAAAATGAAGGTGAATGGGATGAGGGTCTTGGTGCGGAGCCAAGGTTGTAGAGGTGCGGCGGTTTTTCCAGTATATGATTGGGTTTGGATATGGATGGGTTTGAGGACTTAGGTTACGCGCAAGAGATCGGGAACAGATGTACAGATTTTTACATGGGGGGTAGTGTCAAGGGCGGTATTATTCAGTATGGGGTTGGTCAGGAGGGTAGGTGGAGAGGTGTGGTATGTTAAACTGTCTTGCATGTGATATATTTCTGTGAAGCTTTGGGGCCGGTGCAGGAGTGGATGGGGGGTATGCAAACTTGGGGGAGGGGGATGCAGTTGTTGAGGGCACTGTTCCTGGACTTGGGAGGATTGGATGACAGGGTTAGGAGAGGCCTAATGCATTGTTTGGTTGATTTCGAGTGTGGGTCATGGAGATTGAGGGAGGTGGGAATAAGGGAAAGAATTAGGGCATTGGCTGCGGTAATGTACCGTACGAAATGTAGAAACAGGCAGTGTTACAAAATGACACGATATCTAGTAGTAATAGACATCTCCAGTGAACACTAGAAAGGATAGCCCTTCTAGCATCCAGCCTGTTACTGGGCTTTGCAACAAAGTCAGTATCCTGGTTCAGTTATCCGACATATTATATAGCTTAAGAGGATTGCAACTGATAGGGTACTAACCAAACAGATATTTAAATGGTTTATTAACAAAGTGAGAAAATCTAGGGTAGCAAAGTAAATCAAATATAAAGATATTAATTAAGATATCAATTAGGAGGTTAATTAGGAGGGTAGCTCTACATGCTCTCATATACAATAAGTCTGTGCTGAGGGCACATATATATATATAAATAACTCAGAAGTACCATCAGGTACAATGTCAGTAATTACAATATTATATACAAATAAGAATAAATGTGTGTATGAGTGTGCTCCCAGTAACTCTAAGACTCGACCCAACCAGTGTACGACAGAACTTCTCTAAAGCTATCTGCTCTAACAAACAGACAACCAGAACAGCTTGATTGTCCAGTAAAATGACCAATTAGCAGAACAGCAATATAACAGGCAACAGCAACACAGCGTCAGGAACAAGGAGATAGAAAATCGACCCTAACTGGAGACCATCAGTAGATCCTCCAAAACAGTCACAAAACTCCCTTTCTACTGAAACTAGGTTCAGCATAAACAATCACAAACTGTGGCGGTGCACAGATGCCTTATCGAATTAGGTCCAGAGCTATAGCTTGAGACCTGAGTTTTATCAGAGTGTCAATGTGACACACAACCCAGAACAACGTCGAAAATCACTGTCTAGTCTATTCTCTGTGAACAGAGTTACACAGAGTTCTGAGAAGTATGATTCGTCTCACCATCGAATGCATACTCTACCCAACAGAGTCTAATGTCGAGAAAACAAGTAGAAATAGGAGTGAGGTGTTGACTCAACGAGGGTCAGCAGGCCAGAGAGAGAGAGGGAAGAGGAACAACCACCCAGCTCAGGTGTGTTCAGCGACTGACTCCTCCCAGCAACTAGACGCCGGCAGCATAACAGTAGTTTGCCAACTCCAAGGCAGTTACGACACTCGAGCACAACATAAAATATTACATCCTACCTAATAAATATAGCTAAGTTAAATAGGTCAAATAATAGTCTAATAATAGTATAAAGCACGATATTAACGATTTAGCTATTATCGAGAATATCAGCAATATAAAATTATAGAAAATGGAAATATACATTATATACATTGAGGCCCAATTCTGGGGGCACAATACCCCCCCATCACGACAAACGGTCGCACTAGAAGAAGTAATAATTTCTCATGTCTCAAAGTATCAAGATCTCCGAGTCCCTCAGAAGTTAACTCTTAAATTACTTTTCTACAGTGTCATTTCACTAAGATATGCCCCTCGTACTAGGGTAGTATACAACTTCGTATATCAGCATAATCACGGTTATGTCCATACACTGATGTAGAGGTGACATAGCATAGAGACATCTGAGGCTCGAACAGTGGTCGTCATAGTAGTGACGACTATACAACAACAGTCTTGTGCGATAGGGACGACATTCCACTCTAATACAGTGGTAGTGGAATGTGAAGCAGCAAGGACTAGACTGCATGAGGAAGCTTGAGAGAATAGGGTGTGTAGAGAAGTGGGGGGGGTCGCTGTGGGCAGTGTGCTCGGCAACAAACATCGCCCACCAAACACTACACTCACACTCAGCTTCTCTCCGTATCTCCTTCACAACACACCAACATACAAATCACACTACTGTAGATACATAGAAAGAAATTTTAATTAGACATGATTATATAAAATTTATATGGGAAGTATGGATTTTACGTTACTGTACTTACTTAATCAAAGTAGCAAGTAACAAAATAGTATATTGGGCACAAAATTTTACGTTAATTTAAATGCTGTAATGATAATTAAGGATGTGACAGAGCGTCAGCAATTACATTACATCGACCACTGATATGTTTAATACTTATGGAGTACGGCTGGATTCTGAGAGCCCACCTCATTATCCTAGCATTTTTACTCTTCATGGTGTTAATATAGGTGAGAGGATTGTGGTCAGAAAATATATTTATCTTAAAAGGAGAAGTACCAAATATACATCAAAATGTTCTAACGACACCACGAGAGCTAGTGCCTCTTTTTCAATAGTGGCATAGTTTTTCTGATGTCGTTTGAGTTTAGAGGAATAGTAGCAAATAGGATGCAGTATGTCAGTGGATGTGGACTTTTGCATTAATACCGCGCCCACTGCATAACCACTCGCATCTATATGCAAAAAGAAGGGTAGGGTGAAGTTAGGACTCTGCAAAACAGGAGCAGAGGAAAGCAAGCGCTTCAACCTTGTAAATGAGTCTGAACAATCTTGAGTCCAGATGAACTGGACTTTGCTACTAGTGAGCTCAGTGAGAGGAGCAGCAACTTGAGCCAAGTTAGGACAGAACCTGCGATAATAACCTGCCATACCCAGGAATCTTTGCACACCCTTCCTATCCTGTGGCACTGGAAATGCAGCAATAGCACGAACTTTAGCATCAATAGGAGCAACTTCACCTTGGCCTATACAAAACCCTAGATAGGTAATCTTGGCTTGACCAAAACTACACTTAGCCAAGTTAACAGTGAAATTATAATGTGTCAGTTTCTCAAACAAAGCTCTTAAACGTGTCAAGTGTTG
The DNA here is from genome assembly GCA_009830355.1 of Cherax destructor. Classification (NCBI taxonomy): domain Eukaryota; kingdom Metazoa; phylum Arthropoda; class Malacostraca; order Decapoda; family Parastacidae; genus Cherax; species Cherax destructor. The sequence continues at coordinate 11,608 of WNWK01034228.1, read as the reverse complement.
TTCCCATTCGTCACTGTACACCACTAAATCGTCCAGATAGGCTTCTACTCCCTCTAAATTGTAGGTCAACTCGTTTATAATACGTTGAAATGACGAAGCAGCATTACATAAGCCGAATGGAGTGACGAGATAGTTGAACAATCCATCTTGAACGGTGAAGGCAGATATTTCTTGAGCACGTTCAGTAAGCGGGACTTGATAATATCCTCGTAAGAGATCTAAACGGCTGACATACTGTGCTCCTGACACACGATCAATCAGGTCGTCTATGCGAGGTAAAGGATAACCATCAGGCAAGGTGACAGAGTTCACTTTCCTGTAATCAGTACACATCCTGAAACTACCGTCAGGCTTGGGCACTAATATACAGGTGAGGCCCATGGACGTTTACTGCGTTCAATAAGTCCATGAGATAACAAAAGTCAACTTCTTCTCTCAATGCTCTATGTTTCGTTGGACTCATTCTGTATGGTGATTGCTTAATAGGTGATGCTCCCTGTACATCAACGTCATGTACGCCCAGAGTACAACGTTTAGGAACATCACTAAACAATTCAGGGTACTGCAAAATCATGTTCTTAACATTACTTGCTTTATCAGCATCAAGGTTACTTAAAAAATTATCGAGTGATTGTAGCGTCACTGAATTTTCTAAACGGACCTCTATACCTCTAGAGATGTCAGGCAGACTAACGTTTCCTTCCTGTGGTCTAGGAAGAATAGAAGCAGTAGGTAGAGGGCTAGCGTAGTATGCCTTGAGCTGATTAATGTGGTACACATGATTGGATTTTTTTCTTCCCAGGCGTGCGTACTAGGTAATTTACGTCACTAAGCTCTTCACTACTTCCAGGGGACATAAGAACATAAGAAAGGAGGAACACTGCAGCAGGCCTGTTGGCCCATACTAGGCAGGTCCTTCACAATCCGTCCCACTAACAGAACACTTGCTCAGTCCAATTTTCAATGCTACCCAAGAAATAGCTTTGACAATTCCATTCACTCATTTGCGAGTCCCACTCAAATCCAACCCTCTCACTCATGAATTTATCCAACCTAAATTTAAAACTACCCAAGGTCCTAGCTTCAATAACCCTACTAGGCAGACTGTTAATAAGAACATAAGAAAGGAGGAACACTGCAGCAGGCCTGTTGGCCCATACTAGGCAGGTCCTTCACAATCCGTCCCACTAACAGAATATTTGCTCAACCCAATTTTCAATGCTACCCAAGAAATAAGCTTTGACAATTCTACCCTCATGCGCGAGTCCCACTCAAATCCAACCCCTCTCACTCATGAATTTATCCAACCTAAATTTGAAACTACCCAAGGTCCTAGCTTCAATAACCCTACTAGGCAGACTGTTCCACTCATCAACTACCCTATTTCCAAACCAATACTTTCCTATATCCTTTCTAAATCTAAACTTATCTAACTTGAATCCATTATTGCGGGTTCTCTCTTGGAGAGATATCCTCAAGACCTTATTTATATCCCCTTTGTTAATACCCATTTTCCACTTGTATACCTCGATCATGTCTCCTCATTCTACGTCTTACAAGTGAATGTAATTTAGGGTCTTCAATCTTTCTTCGTAAGGAAGATTTCTAATGCTATGTATTAATTTAGTCATTCTACGCTGAATGTTTTCTAACGAATTTATGTCCATTCTGTAATATGGAGACCAGAACTGAGCTGCGTAATCTAGGTGAGGCCTTACTAATGATGTATAAAGCTGTAATATAACCTCTGGACTTCTGTTGCTAACACTTCTTGATATAAATCCCAGTAATCTATTTGCCTTATTACGTACGCTTAGGCATTGCTGTCTTGGTTTAAGGTTGCTGCTTACCATCACCCCCAAGTCCTTCCAATCTGTATGGCCAAGTTCACGTTATTTAACTTATAAGTGCTTGGGTTATGGACACTCCCGAGCTTCAGAACCTTGCATTTATCTACATTGAACTGCATCTGCCACTTTTCTGACCACGAATTAAGTTTGTCTAAATCTTCCTGAAGTTCTATGACATCTATGTTTGAATCAATTATCCTACCTATCTTCGTGTCGTCGGCGAATTTGCTCATATCACTAGTAATTCCCTCATCAAGGTCATTGATATATATTATAAAACAATGGGCCTAAGACTGATCCCTGTGGAACTCCACTTGTTACAAGTCCCCATTCGGATTTAAGCCCATTTATGCACACTCTCTGCTTCCTATTGGTGAGCCATGACTCGATCCATGACATCATTTTTTCCTTAATGCCATGAGCTGCCACTTTCTTTAACAGTCTCTGGTGCGGTACTTTATCAAAAGCCTTACTAAAGTCTAAGTAAACAATATCAAATTCTTTATCGTGATCAACAGCCTCAAAAGCTTTAGTGAAGAAGGTTAACAAATTAGATAGGCAGGAACGGCCCCTCGTGAATCCATGCTGAGTATCATTAATCAAATTATGGTTATCTAGATGGCTTCTGGAAATAAATGGTATAAAATACCGACACAATGGAAAAATAAACACATAAGCAGTATAATGTGATCCTTTATTGACAACGTTTCGCCCACGCAGTGGGCTTTATCGAGTCACAGACAGATCTACCTGGAAAATGAGCAACATAGAGATATATATAGGGTACAGTCAGGTGGAGAATGCTGGGTCAGATGGAGAAAGCTGCATGTGAGTCTTAAAAGTAGTGTGAAAACATAGTGTGACTTAAAGGACCTGCAGTGTACCATTCTTGAGTTCTAGGTGGGATAGCGTTGAAGAAGTTTCTTGGCAATAGGTTCAGCTATGTTGGTGAAGCCGTTGTTCTGGTTAAAGTTGTTGGACATACAGATGAGTGATGATTCTAGGATTCTTCGGTATTGCGTGTTGTCTTCTTGGCGATGAGTCTTGCGTTTCTGTAGTTGATTAAATGGTTGTGTAAATTTCGGTGTTGAACACAGGCATTTCTTGAGTCGTCAGATCTGCCTGCGTACACTATGTTTTCACACTACTTTTAAGACTCACATGCAGCTTTCTCCATCTGACCCAGCATTCTCCACCTGACTGTACCCTATATATATCTCTATGTTGCTCATTTTCCAGGTAGATCTGTTGACTCGATAAAGCCACTGCGTGGGCGAAACGTTGTCAATAAAGGATCACATTATACTGCTTATGTGTTTATTTTTCTAGATGGCTTCTAATAATATCAGCTATAATTGACTCAATTAATTTGTCTACAATTGAGGTCAGGCTTATTGGGCTGTAATTTGACGGTAGTGACTTGTCCCCTGCTTTAAAAATAGGAATTACATTAGCCATCTTCCACATATCAGACACTACACCTGTTTGAAGAGATAAATTAAAATGTTAGATATTGGTTCACAGAGTTCCATTTTGCATTCCTTAAGAACCCTTTGCAAAAAGCTCATCAGGACCCGGCGATTTATTTTGTTTCAGTCGGTCTAGTTGTTTCATAACCATTTCGCTAGTGACTGTGATATTACATAATTTATCTTCTTCTGGGCCTCTGTAAAAATTAATTACTGGGATATTATTAATGTCTTCCTGTGTGAAAACCGAGAGAAAATAATTATTAAAAATAGAGCACATATCATTCTCCTTGTCAGTAAGATGCCCAGAGTTATTTTTAAGGGGACCTATCTTATCCCTAACTTTTGTTCTATAAACCGGGAAAACTTTTGGGTTAGTTTTTGAATCCCTAGCAACTTTAATTTCATAGTCCCGTTTAGCTTTTCTTATTCCCTTTTTAACGTCCCTCTTAATGTCAGTATACTGATTTATAAGATGACCCTCACCTCTTTTTATACGCCTATAAATTCCTTTCTTCTGCCCTAAAAGATATTTGAGCCTATTATTCATCCATTTTGGGTCATTTCTACTTGATTTAATTTCTTTATATGGGATAAATGTTCTTTGGGCAGCCTGTATGGTGTTAAGAAACTGTCATATTGATACCTCTTCGTCACCCCAGTCCACAGTTGATAAGTGTTCTTTAAGTCCATTATAATCTGCTAAGCGAAAATCTGGGACCGTTACTGAATTATCCCTACTATCATACATCCATTCAATGCTAAAGGTAATTGACTTGTGGTCGCTTGAGCCGAGTTCCTCTGTAATTTCTAAATTATTAACAAGGGTTTCCTTGCTTGCCAGAACCAAGTCAAGTAGGTTATTTCCCCTTGTAGGTTCTGTTACAAACTGCTTCAAAAAGCAATCCTGGTTTGTAGAGCATGACCTGGTACTAATTTCTGTGCCATCACCTTATCACCTGCTTTAAAAGAGCGAGAGACAGCACGCTTTTTCATACTGTTGTTTCATCCTAGCCTGAGCTGAAACTAGGTTTTTCGAAGCAAGCCTCGAGCAGCAGTTAAATGCTTCTGCATTAATGAAGGTGATGTGCTTAATGATGGTTAGATTTTCCTGTCCACACGTCTTTCAACACAGCAAGAGGACCACGCACTTGGTGTCCGTATATTAGCTCAAACGGACTAAATCCTAGACGTTCTTGCTCACTTTCTCTTATAGCAAACAGAAGAAAAGGTATACCTTCATCCCAGTCTCTAGAAAATGTTCACAATAGTCTCTCATCATACACTTCAGTGTCTGATGAAATTCTCTAGAGCACCTTGTGACTGAGGGTGATAACTGGTAGAAAGTACTGATTTTATTCCTAGGTGGGATAATGCTTCTCGAAAGATCTTAGAGGTGAAGTTGGATCCCTTATCCGACTGTATCTCTCGAGGCAATCCAACCTGGGAGAAAAATTTCATCAATGCCCTGACAATAGCACAGAGCATTAATTTTTCTCAAAGGTATGGCTTCAGGATAGCGTGTAGCTGTGTCCATTATTGTAAACAGGTATTGGTTCCCCAACTTGGTTCTAGGCAGAGGACCAACACAATCTATGATGAGACGTGAGAATGGATCACCATTTACAACTATTGGTATGAGAGGAGCAGGTGGAGGCGTGTGAGCTGGTTTGCCTGTCACCTGACAGACGTGGCAACGTTGCACATGATCAGCAACAGTGTCCTTCATTCCCGGCCAAGTGAAATGTTTTGCCAGTTTACCAAGTGTCTTCCTGACACCCAAATGTCCTCCTATGGGACTATTGTGCGCAAAATCAAGAGCTTGCTCACGAAATGTAACTGGTAAAACAACAAGATGCTTGACTGTGGTGGAATCACTGTCAGCTGTCAACTGACTTGTACTTTTTTCCAATAGTACGCCTTTACTATAATAATAACAATTTTTTTTTTTTTTTTTATTTAAAACCTTATGTACATAACCATATTACTGCAAGAACAAAATCCGTTCTGCATCATTCGACATAACATAGTACAGAACAGTTTATCACTTACAATAAGGAAAAAAAAAACCTTATCGCCCAAAAGTAACAATACATAACATTGCCACAACATACACTAAAACATGCCAAAACAACAAAATAATTTCAAAGAAAACTAAGCATACCAAAGTTATCAAAAACATACAATCATGACATATGCATCACAGTATAAAATCCCCTACCTACTTCTTCAGCTTATTTGCAACCACCCTACCAAAATTATATGAAAGGGAAAGACCCTCCCACTGTCAAACACCACTGACAGTGAAAGTGTGTCATACAAAACTACTTCTAACTCAAAATTTACAAAACATATGTCTCATAAAAGACGAAAATATGGAAAACATTGTCAAATATTCGCAAAAAAAAACATGATAAATCACTAAACCCAACCTAGCTAAACATTGAAAAAAAAACTAAACCTAAGCAAAAAAATTATATCAATATTGCATTACATTTTCATAACTCATTAACATTAGGTAATAAATAAAGTATTCATAACTCATAGTACTATAAGCTTTAAAAAAAACCAATCCTAGTCCATTAATATCCAAAAACATGATCCTATCACCTACACAACCCTACATATACTATAAGTACTATCGTGTCCTACACCTAAAAACACACTGTACAAAAATTCCAAAAGATACAGATATCTCGTTACAAACATAGGAAAACACAGCATAGAGTGGCCAAAAGGCACTACCAAAATCACCACAATACCTACTCGAACAGAAAAACTAAACATAGAACAACAAATGATAACATGAATACATCCTTGAAATGATACACGTACAAAAAAGTAATAACCGAAAATTTTTACAAAACTTCAGCAGTATCCTGCATCACCACACACTTAAGGAATAATTAATACATCAAAAAGTACACCCCCAAACAAACAGGTGGACATATCCATATATACATGAAAAACATACCAAAATATCATACCATATATTCTACTTAATATAACAAAATATAACAGAAAACTCCACCTGCAACCATTAAAATTTTGTCCAGACAAACAATACAATAACAGCCTCATACCCTTGATAGGCACCTCACATTTCACTGTAATGGACAAAATAACTACATATTTTACTATAACACTTTCATCTGCTTCACTGACAAAACTAAAAATTACGAAACCTCTGCACCTCACCACTGAAACGCAGCCACAAAGGAAAATAAAAAAAACCGCTGCCCCGTCTACAGGGCACCTACAAACAGACACCCCCCTATGAACCCTAAGCTCCACAGCTAACTACTAAAAATAAAAACTCCTAACCTGAAACTTTACGCTCCACTCACCTACCTACCATTCCCCACCCCTACCCACCCACTCTTTCACTCGCCCCCTCTCAAACTTAATAAACTTCCCACCGTCATATTCCTGTAAACTTCAGGAAAACACGTGACCCACTTCCTACCATAAATCTCCCTATTCCTCACTTTTGTTCTTACAAACCCCGCCGCTAACGCCTTAATTAAAACAGCCCTTTCCACATCCCTCATCATCCAAGTCTTATAAATGTAATCCAGCATTATATAGGTTGTACCCCTACATACGCCTTCCGGGAGATTACTCAGCTCCAAACTTAGGGCTTTTAAAACCGACACTTTTCCCCCTCCTACCCAACCTAATACCCTATCCATCCATACTCTGACTAAACCCAAACTTTCACAGAAATATACTGCATGAAATGCTGTCTCCCACTCACAACACTTAAGACATTCCCCATCCTTCACTAACCCCATCACATATAAAAGACCCCTCGACGCCAGTATACCATGCAAAAACCTGTAGCCCACTTCTCTAACCCTCGGTGCCACCCTAACTTTCCTCAACCATTCCCAAATGCTCTTCCACTCATACTTTGGATACATAGCTTTCCCTTGTACCACTGCCTTCCTTCCTCCAATCACATCCAACCTACGCAATTTTATACTCTTGGGTTCCTTAGCCACTAACAAAACCGTAGGATACTCTCACATTCTATTAATTCTTTACCCCCCACCACTTTCGCACCTCTTTCATCACTCCACCTATTTTCCTACCCCCTGTCCCTCCCATCAATAAAAATTCCTGCTTCAAAAACACACTCCTCAATCTTCTCCTCAAAGGCACCAACCCCAAACCACCCACTTTACATGAGTTTCTACCACTGCCTTACTGAGCCAATGCCTTCCCCTCGCCCATACGAATTGCATAACACCCTTTTCCAGCCTACAAATATCCTCCAAAAGGGGGAAAACCCCTGCCCTGAACCAAAGTTTGCTATATAATAAAACATTAACCACTATCACTCTTTGTAAAAGAGTGATCTCTCTGGCGCTCCAACCTCTCATCCGAGCCAAAGCACTGTTCACCACCTCCCCTGAATTCACCTCCCTAACCCTCTCTAAATCGTTACTGAACACTATTCCACACACCTTCAATTGATTCACACACTTCCATCCATCCCATTTCCCTAACCGGCCCCCTACCCATCTTCCCACCTCCAACAATAACGATTTGCTTCTATTCACCCTCATACTCGTTAGTAAACCGAACCTACCAACCACCTCACTTATCCACCTCAAACCTCCTTCTGTATGTATTAAAAGAGTTGTATCATCTACATATCCAATAATATCTGTACATTTGGTCTCTGTCTTTCCCTGTGTCCCTTCACCACCCTCAACCAACCTAAAAAAGGGGTCCTGCAGAATAGCAAATAATATTCACAGCCCACTCCAATTTACCATTTACCTGAATCCTAAATACTGCCTCCTCATACAATTGCCTCACCCATCCTACTACCTCCTCTCCAAATCCCATGCGCCTCATAATTTCCATTAAAACCCTCCTATTAACCCTATCATACGCAGTGGCCCAATCTATCCCCAGCACCCCACCCTCCTTACAACTTTCTATAAACCCCCTTGATTCTCCTATGTCCCCTACGCATGCTCCTTCCCGGGATACCATATTGCCCTTCATGCAACCAAGATCCCACTCCCCTTTTCAACCTATTTGCCAGTATTTTTGCGTATATCTTGTAGTCCGTACTCATTAATACAATTACCCTAAAATCTTTAAAGCTTCTCGCTCCATCCTTCTTGGGCACTAACACTACCACTCCAGTACGAACTAAATCCTCCATAACCCCCCCTCCCTTCATATCATTTACCTTAACCAGCACCTCTCTCAATACATCCCAAAACCTAACATACAATTCCCCAGGAAGACCATCCAACCCCGGCGTTTTCCTCATCCGTAAACTTTTAACTGCATTCCACACTTCCTCCTCAGTGATGTCACATTCTAGCTCTCTCCTCTCCTCTCTGCTCACTCTCCATCAATACTTCCCAGAAATCCCTTTCATCCCTTGACACCCCCACCCCTCCTCAAATTTTCTTGCAAACCATGCTTCCCCATACCTGCCTATTGCCTCAGTTGTGTTCAGGACTAGCCCCTCCGCAAAACCCCCCATCGCATCCTCCACTACAATCGCACCTATCGTCATCACTTCCCTCCTTCTCATAAAGTTTCTCAAAACCACCTCCGACACCCTATCTCCCCATAGAACCTCATCCATACCACTCCTCAACCATAAAGCTTGAAACCTATCGTTTTTATGTCCCTCAACTCCATACGCACCTTTCTTTCTACTTCATGAACCCCCTTCCTATTCGGCCACTGTCCTTCAATAAACCCTCCAAATACCTCTGATACCCATACCTATACCTAGCATCCTCTACAAACATTCACAAAAACCCTTTTATTGCAGGCTTACCCCTATCGTTCCACCACTTTGCCACCCCTCCCACCCCTACCCCTTCCACAACCCTCCCCACCACTCCCCAAAATCCACCTCACCACCCAACCTACCCAAAATACTAACATTCAACTTCCAGTAACTTGCATACACCTCACTGCACCCTCCCATCCTAGTTGTGCAATCACTCCTTGTGATCCGAAAAACCAGCATCCACATACTCCACCTTTTCCACCTCCACAACCTTTTGATACATAACCTATCCAACAGTGCCGCATGTGCACCTCTACTATATGTATATTCTACAAATTCGCTACCACAACCTACCACATCCACTACTCCTACCGCACACAACACCTCCCTTAGTATCTTCAAAATCGTCGCTGTACCTCTAGGCTCTACGCCCCTCACCCTTATAACACTATTCCAGTCACCCCCAGAATGGCTACTTGAGGTAAACCCCGGAAGGCATAAATCAATCCAGACCTGACAAAATCAGACTTCTTAAGCAGGCTCCAGCTGGCATGTAAACCCCAACAAAACTAACTTGTACTGTTCCCCACCTCCCATCCACCCTACCACCCTTCCTCCCCTCCTCCCAAGCAACTAACTCGAAAGGACTACCCTCCCCAAAACCCACTCCGCCCCCTTTTAAACAGGAAGTCCGACCCAAAACAACCTATAACCTTTCAATACCAAGTCCTCTCCACCCCTAAAATTATGTTCTTGAAAAAAACCACGTCTATCCTATGTCTACCTAGCATCACCTCAACCCATCTTCTCTTGACCTCCTGTCGGAGGCCATTCATGTTCATTGTTAGACAACTGAAACTAAAGGCATCGGTTTCCCCTTCCCTGCGGCTGCGTTCCTCATTCTTTCCATTCCTCACTGCTGAAATGCCACTCTTCTTCCTAACTCCAGTTGCAGGTTGCACACTGCAACATTGCGATCCCAACCCCTCCCCTTACCCATCACTACTTCAGTCCACGCCATTTTCCCGGGCGTTGTCCCGGCGTAAGGACATCATTTTCAGCTTTACCCTGTCCTTTTCCTGGAATCACCTTTGTCCATGTTCATGTCTACTTCTCACCAGGCCTATGTACTCCACTTCAACCTGCACCTCCCTGCATCCTCACTGTCACTCCTAGAGCCGTCCACTGGCCCTGGCTTTCCATCCTTCTGTTTATCTACAATATCACTGTTTACAAAATCCAACACTCACTTCCTATTAGATCATCCAGATCCTTCAAAATCTCCTCGTCCATACTGTCTCCCTTACCACTCTCACTTCCTTCGGATTGCTGTCCTCAGGAATCTCTTCCACTGCTTCCTTCCTCCTCCGTTGATTCCTTCCTCATCCTCGTCAACCTCTGCACTCCAACGGGAGGTCTCCATTTCTGCTTCCCTCACCCTATGTTCCTCATCGTCCTTGCCATCCTTTCTGCTTCCCATCCTCCATGTATGTCACTCGCTCACCACCTTGTCGCCCAACGCTCGCCTCCCCACAACAGCCGCAAATGTCCCGCTGGCCACACAGTCTGCAAGTTTTAACTTGACCCTGGTAATGCACATATACCTGCGTACAAAACATTCCATCAGTACATACGAAGGTATCGCCTCCTAAGCTCATTTTTAGGAATAAGTACCCTCTAAAAGCCCAGCATAGGGCCCCTGCGCACGTCTACCCAGGTTTACTGCGTGTATAACACCATAATCCTTGAAAGCATCCGAATATCCCCTGGACACGCTTCAAAAGGGAACATTAAAACCTAATCCACCTGTAGGTAGCCGACACATCTCAGGCAAACTCCCCACCCATGTTGACAACCATCTTCTTGTCTTGGTACTCATCCACCACTCGCTGGTATGCCTCAGTACTGGCGAATTTCACAAATATCCTCCTGCTCCCATTCAACGATAAGCCGTAGAGATCTTCATAAGACACTCCATATGTGTCCCGTAAAATGGCCGTTAAGAGCACATCTTCCTTGATGGTAGAACCGCTCCCTGCAGCAAAACAACACAAACAGTGTTCACTGTCGCCGGTACGTTGCAGCCATCTTGGCTGAAAATGAAAATTCAGCAACCGCTAGGGAGAAGCCCACACGTCCGCTCACCCCCAGAGCTGGACGCGGAATGTACAATTATCGAGATCCTTTGCTTCACTCTCAGTAACTGCTATATCTCTCAGTCTCTCCAAAGACTGATCAACAAACTGATCCTTGATTAAATCGTCATGAGTTAGAATCTTCACATCAGTTGTGTCTTGACTAGGCTGATGAGGTAGGGGGTGTCAGTGCAGTGATCCTGGCCGCAGAGAATCACTGAACAACATATTCAACCCCAAGTCATTATCATCAACCAACTCAGCAGAAGACAAGGATGGTTGTTGTGGTATCTTTGACATAGCACGAGTTATTGCACTGAGAGGGAATAATATAGGCTTTCTACAAGTTTCAATGGCATAATATCCTCAGTGGTATTATTAATC
>WNWK01034227.1:0-20577 GCA_009830355.1 Cherax destructor | reverse complement strand
AAGCATTTATGGATGAATATCACCCTAACCATGCTGTTGCAGGCCGTGCTGGCAGAACCTGTACAATGACACAGTGGTGTGTCATTTCAGGGATGTGTGAAGAATCGCCAGACACAGATCTCCTGGACAAATTTGTTGTTAGAAAGAGGTCTAGTGACTCTCGCTGGTCCTAGTGGCATTCAAAGAAAAGGGAAGTAACCCCAGAAAAGAACTTACCACCTGCAGTGGTTAATGGAAGGGGATTCCCCTTCCAAACACTTAGCATACCACTCCACCTTCTCCTCCTCCCGTCCTCCACACATCAACAACTCTTCAATAAATGTAAGTGACATGTTATTGAAAATATTTGCATGTATTTTATGTATTTTATTCAATTATGTATTATTTAATGTCCAAAAGTTCTAAAAATATTTTATTTAACTACTTTTGGAAGTCTTGGACGGATTAAATTTATTTCCATTATTTCTTATGGGGAAAATTGATTCGTTTTACGATTGTTTCGCTTTAAAATATGCCCTCTTGACGGATTAATATCGTAAGTCGGGGTACCACTGTATATATATACATTTACTTACCTTTTATTGAAGAGTTGCAGGCATCTGGAAGAAGAGTAATGAGTAATGAAGGTCCTCTTGGGCATTTTCTTCCAAAACAGGCCTGTTTCATCACAATTAAACACTTGTTGGGGGAGGAATTCTTCAGCCTCTACAAGGGAAATCCCACTCCCTGCATGTTGCTACACTCCTTGCGAATGCACACCCCTGCATGCCTGCTACACCCCTGCATGCCTGCTACACTCCCTGCATGTCTGCTACACTCCCTGCATGTCTGCTACACTCCCTGCATGAAAGCTACACTCCCTGCATGCCTGCAAACTCCCTGCATCAATGCTAAACTCCCTGCATCAATGCTAAACTCCCTGCATGCCTGCTACACCCCTGCATGCCTGCTACACTCCCTGCATGCCTGCTAAACTCCCTGAATGCCTGCAAACTCCCTGCATGAATGCTAAACTCCCTGCATGAATGCTATACTCCCTGCATGAATGCTAAACTCCTGCATAATGCTACACCCCTGCATGCCTGCTACACTCCCTGCATCCCTCTACACTCCCTGCATGTCTGCTACTCCTGCATGAAAGTTTACACTCCCTGCATCAATGCTAAACTCCCTGCATCAATGCTAAACTCCCTGCATGAATGCTACACTCCCTGCATGCCTGCTAAACTCCCTGCATGCCTGCTAAACTCCCTGCATGCCTGCTACACTCCCTGCATGGCTGCTACACTCCCTGCATGAATGCTAAACTCCCTGCATGAATGCTACACTCCCTGCATGAATGCTACACTCCCTCCATGAATGCTACCACAGGGGTGCCACTAGGAAGCTTCTTTGGACCCATGGTGACTTTTTCACAGTGACAATCACTAAAGCACCAAAAAAAACACCAAATGTAGTGTGAATGTTTGAAAGAGCGCTAGGTAATGTTCTCTCAATGGTAAACAATGCTTCACTGGCGGCGTCTGCGTCCCGCGCAGGCGCGGAGCAGGCGGACAGGTCTAATACGTTACGAAATACGAGCGGTTTTACGATTCTCGAAATCGTAAAAAGCTTACGAAACACGATGTTTACGAAGTAAGAACCTTACGAAACTCGGGGGTCCACTGTATATACATTGCACCTTACTTTGGTCTCACAGGCCACATAAGTTACGTAAAAAAAGAAAATACTGTAGTCAAAAAAACAAGAAATCTACGAATGGAAGTAAACAAAAGTTTACCGAGTGAGCGGCATTCGCCGCTGTTGCCATACATGGCTTATTTTCTGCCAACTTTACGCCTCCATATCTCGGTAAATATTGATCGCAAAAAAAAAAATTAGGATAAAAACAATCAGAAAAATAATCTTAACATTTTGATAAGAAAAAATATTTTTTTTTTTTTCGAAAAAAGGTTAATTCAAAAGGTTAATTCATTGAAGAGATTTTTATGATAATCAGTCTCCCTAAACTCACTGTTTAAGTTAGAGATTGGAAAGAATACATAAGATAGAGAATCAAATTTACAACGTTTTCTTACAGATACAAACTCACGTCTATATTTTCTTATCATGTATAACGTACCTTCTGAAAGTGGTGTTTCATCTTTGAATTTTTAAGTGTTGCCTCTTCTTGCCATTCTTTTAGCCATTTCTCAAACAGAAGGTTTGGGTGACTGACAACACGTTTTGTGCGACGATACTTCTTCCTCTTGTTAACCTTGCCATCTACATTCATGTTAAGTTCTGAGAAGGAAAAAAATATATTTTTAAAGATACACAAAGATATTTTATTAAAAATGTAAAAACATTCAGTGATCATTTCTATGACTGTGGCAACCATCAGTGCTGTTACTACAGCTGTGGGTGGAGGGACCCCTCACTGCTCATGCACCGAATCTAAAATTTCAGCAATTATGGACATGGATATTTTAGACATGCTTTGAGGAATAAATTGGGTTCAGCTGAGTCCAGTTGGAAGAGCCATAGTTTTTTCTCCATAATGAATAAAAAACTGGATTATTAACCCAGAAGTTTAGTGACCCAGATTAACCCAATAAAGCAATGTCATCCAACCATTCGCCTTATTTCCACTGGGGCCCTATAATCCTCTTTTCCCATATGCAACCCACAGCAGTCAGATAACACCCAGGTACATTCTTACTGCTACAGCAACAGGGACAGCAAGTGTAAGGATACATGCCCAATGTTTACACTCATTGGGAATTAAACCCAAGTCCCTCACTGCGTGTCGTGAGGGTACTACTAATTATGCTACAAGCACCCTGTGACAACAATGCTGGCTGCTACTTCTGTAGTCACTCTTCTCCTATCTTTGTTCAAAAAAGAAGTCAAGACTAAGGGAGAGTATCACAGAAAGGCTGCCATCTAAAGAAATTAAGTTAATCTAAATCTAAAATATATTTTTACTATTTTAAAGCAATTCCAGCAGAAGTTTGACAATGTACATTATGCAAGGCATTAAAAAAATTCTGAGCCAAAAACTGAAAAACAAGTTATATCAAAACATATGTATATATTATTATAAACCTTAAAGTAATATAATTGTATCTTAGAAGTTATTATTCATTTGATGTGAGAAATAATTAAAATATAATGAACAGGTAAAGTGACTACACTTCAAGGGTGGGGTGGGAATGTTGCAGCTCAGAGGGTCATGTAAACAGTGATGTAAGCACACTTCTGGCAAGATAACAATTGAATTAATGATGGTGCATGTGTTTCCTATTTCTTGGGTCACTCTGCCTCACTGGAAGATGACAATTGTGATAAAAAAAATACTAACATATTCAGCTGCTACCTTCCCAATGAAATCCGAACCTCTTCATTATGTGTAGAACTTATTCATACAGAATTGTTACACAAAACCAAAATTACATGTTATAATCCTTATTTTTTGCTGATGACACTGTGCTTTTTGGAGATTCTGAAGAGACGTTGCAGAGGTTGGTGGACAAGTTTGGTAGAGTATGTAAAAGAAGGAAATTAAAAGTAAACATAGCAAAGAGCAAGGTGATGAGGATAACAAAAAAATTAGGTAGTGAATGATTGGATATCAGTTTGGATGGAGAGAGTATGGAGGAAGTGAATGTATTCAGAAATTTGGGAGTGGACTTGTCAGTAGATGTGTCTATGAAAGACAAGGTGAATCATAAAATTGACAAGGTAATACAGGTGAGTGGTGCACTGAGGAGTCTGTGAAGACAAAGAACATTATCCATGAAAGCAAAGGCAGGGAATTTATGAGAGTATAGTAGTACCAATGCTCTTATATGGGTGTGAAGCGTGGGTGATGAATGTTACAACAAGGAGAAGGCTGGAGGGCAGTGAAGATGTCGTGTCTGAGGGCAATGTGCATTGTGAATATTATGCAGAAGATTAGAAGGAGGTGTGGGGTTTAAAAAAAAAATTATCCAGAGAGCTGAAGAGGGGTTGTTGAGGTGGTTCGGACATACAGAAAGGATGGAAGAAAATAGAATGACTTAGAGTGCATATAAATCCATAGTGGATGGCAGGGTGGGGTCATCCTAGGAAAGGTTGGGGGGGGGGTAAAGGAGGTTTTGAGTGTGAGGGGCTTAGACTTCCATCAAGCATGCATGAGCATGTTAGATAGGAGCAAGTGGAGACAAATGGCTCTTATGACTTAACATGCTGTTGTAGTGTAAGAAAAGTAACATTTATGAAGGGATTCAGGGAAACCGGTTGGCTCTTAGATTTGAGTCCTGGAGGTGGGAAGTACAGTGCCTGTGCTCTGAAGGTGGCGTGTTGATATGTTGCATTTTTTTTAACTGTAGTGTAGTGCACCTTTGACAAGACAGTGGTGGAGTGAACTGATGATGAAATGTGTTTCTTCTTTTTTGGGTCACCCTGCCTGGGTGGGAAATGGCTGATGCATTAATAAAAAAAAATAATCCTTATCTAAATGTGTGTACTAAAATTAAATATAAAATGGACCTTTCACAGCCAGTTTAAATAGCATTGGTTAAAATAAGATTTGATTGAATTTTTAATCCAGGGGAGGGTTAGCCACCCAGGATAACCCAAGAAAGTCTGTGCATCATCATGGAATGTCTGTCTTAGTTCCATTGTGGTCCTTCAATCTTGTCCCTCAGGATGTGACACACAAGTCGACTAACACTCAGGTACCTACTTACTAAGTGAACAGGGACAGCAGGTGCAAGGAAACACACCCAGCGTTTCCCCACATGCCAGGGATTGAACCACGGACAATCAGTATGTGAGGTGAGTGCATTACCAACTGAGCCAAGGACAAACTTTTAAAAAGCAGTCCAGCATCATTTCAAGAAAGTTCCTAGATTACCTGTCAAACTGTTCCAATTAATTTGGCTAAAATTAAAATCTCCCATTAAAACTATATTTTCACTTCTAGAAACTTCAGTTCTTTCATCCCAAAGAAGTTTACTGTGGTCACTATTGAGGTTTGAAGGTCTGTAAAACACCTCTAAGATAAGCTTTTCAAGTCCTTTGAGAAACTGCACCCTAACAGATTTCATATTTGTTCCTTCCATCTTTACATAGTTTCTGACACAAAAGTTTAAATTTTCTCTAACATACACATCACCTCCGCCACTTTTCCTGTCAACTCAATGTGGAATAATTTATTGCACTGTATGTGGAAGTCAACAAACATGTCCCTACAATGACTGGAACAATACACAAATAATCCACACATAGGAGAAAGAAACTTATGACAACATTTCCTTTCAAAACGTCATCATAAGTTTCATTATCCTATGTTCGGGTTATCTGTGTACTGTCCCTATTCTTCTGACTGAGCCAGGTTCCAGTTATTGCAATAATATCTGTTTCTTGCATATGCAATTGTCTTAGTTCATCTATTTTATTTCTTGCATTCCGTCTACTTGTATAACAGATACTAAAGAAGTTTTTCTGCCTCAATTTTTTTCTGTCTCGTTTTGTTTGTAGACTAATTTTCCCGTTTTTTTATCAGGAACTATTTTATGAGCTATCCTGTCTGCTGAAGCTTTGCCTAACATATCTTGGCAATTTATGCTGTCTCTGCCCCTAGCCTGTGGCCTGGTAGACAAAGCTAGTCCATCACATGCTGAGGGTCCGGGTTCAGTTCGTGGCGAGGGTGAAAACACTGGGCATGTTTCTTACACCTGTTGTCTATGTTCACCCATCAGTAAAATAGGTACCTAGGTGTTAATCGACTAGTGTGGGTCGCATCCTGGGACAAAATTGACCTAATTTGCCCGAAATTCCCATTGCTGTCTTCAAGCAGGCACTGGACAGGCACCTAAAGTCGGTACCTGACCAGCCAGGCTGTGGTTCGTACGTTGGACTGTGTGCGGCCAGCAGTAACAGCCTGGTTGATCAGGCTCTGATCCAACATGAGGCCTGGTCACAGACCGGGCCGCAGGGGCGTTGACCCCTGGATCTCTCTCCAAGTATACTCCAGGTATAACAAGCAGCTTTCTATATAGTAGTATGCCATTGATGTCAGCTAGGCCGTATACCTTGTATGTACATGTACTTGTAGAATTTTTTTTTTTCAACAAGTCGGCCGTCTCCCACCGAGGCAGGGTGACCCAAAAAGAAAGAAAATCCCCAAAAAGAAAATACAGTGGTCCCCCGAGTTACGTACACCCCGAAAATCGTACAATTATGTAAGTATAATATTGTAAGTGCTTGTGGAAGTGTATTTTTGGGGGTCTGAAATAGACTAACCTACGTGACATTTTTCCTTAAGGGAGTAAATTCGTTCAGTAATGGCGCTTGAGCAGGCTTCTGGAGTGAAGTTTTTACGATACTCGGGGACCACTGTACTATCATCATCATTTAACACTTTCACCTCACTCATACATAATCACCGTCTTTGCAGAGGCGCTCAGATACGACAGTTCAGAATAGTCCCTCCCAGCTGTCACTATCTCAGACCCCTCCTTAAAGTGCAGGCATTGTACTTCCCATTTCCAGGACTCAAGTCCAGCTAAATCTATAATAACTGGTTTCCCTGAATCCCTTCACAAAATATTACCCTGCTCACACTCCAACAGCTCGTCAGGTCCCAAAAACCATTCGTCTCCATTCACTCCTATCTAACACGCTCACACATGCTTGCTGGAAGTCCAAGCCCCTCGCCCACAAAACCTCCTTTACCCCCTTCCTCCAACCTTTTCGAGGACGACCCCTACCCCGCCTTACTTCCCCTACAGATTTATACGCTCTCCATGTCATTCTACTTTGATCCATTCTCTCTAAATGACCACACCACCTCAACAACCCCTCTTCAGCCCTCTGACTAATACTTTTAGTAACTCCACACCTCCTCCTAATTTCCACACTCTGAATTTTCTGCATAATATTTACACGGCACATTGCCCTTAGACAGGACATCTCCAATGCCTCCAGCCTCCTCCTCGCTGCAGCATTTACAACCCTTGCTTCACACCCATATAAGTGTTGGTACCGCTATACTTTCATACATTCCCTTCTTTGCCTCCATGGATAACGTTTTTTTGTCTCCACAGATACCTCAACGCACCACTCACCTTTTTTTTCTTCATCAATTCTATGGTTAACCTCATCGTTCATAAACCCATCCGCTGACAAGTCAACTCCCAAATATCTGAAAACATTCACTTCTTCCATACTCCCTCTTTAAAATGTGATATCCAATTTTTCTTTATCTAAATTGTTTGATACCTTCATCACCTTACTCTTATGTATGTTCACTTTCAACTTTCTACCTTTACACACCCTCCCAAACTCGTCCACTAACCTTTGCAACTTTTCTTTACAATCTTCCATAAGCACAGTATCATCAGAAAAAAGTAACTGTGTCAACTCCCATTTTGTACTTGATTTCCCATAATTTAATCCCACTCCTCTCCCCAACACCCTAGCATTTACTTCTTTTACAACCCCATCTATAAATATATTAAACAACCATGGTGACATTACACATCCCTGTCTAAGACCAGCTCTACCTGGAGCTCATTACCTTTGTAACTTGTCATGAGTGTGACCAGCTCTACGTGGAGCTCATTACCTTGTAACTTGTCATGAGTGTGACCAGCTCTACCTGGAGCTCATTACCTTGTAACTTGTCAGTGACCAGCTCTACCTGAGCTCATTACCTTTGTAACCTTGTCATGAGTGTGACCAGCTCTACCTGGAGCTCATTACCTTTGTAACTTGTCATGAGTGTGACCAGCTCTACCTGAGCTCATTACCTTTGTAACTTGTCCATAGTTGACCAGCTCCCTGGAGCTCATTACCTTGTAACTTGTCATGAGTGTGACCAGCTCTACCTGGAGCTCATTAAACTTTGAACTTGTCATGAGTGTGACCAGCTCTACCTGGAGCTCATTACCTTTGTAACTTGTCATGAGTGTGACCAGCTCTACCTGAGCTCATTACCTTTGTAACTTGTCAGCTGTGACCAGCTCTACCTGGATCTCATTACCTTGTAACTTGTCATAGTGTGACCAGCTCTACATGTGCTCATTACCTAACTTCAAATTGACCCATTCTAGTTCATTACCGCTAACTGTTCACTATAACTTAGTCAGTCCCTGACCATTATTACCTTACTTGACTCACAGATGGATGGTGCTTAAGATATTAACGTTTGACTACTTTAGAGTATCTCCTCCTACCTAACTGGCCTACTATCCTCATAAAACTCTTACATTGTAACACTACCTTTCCATAACTTGTGAAATTTTACATATTATTAATGTTGTCGACCAACATCACATATATTAACAGCCTAATATATCTTACTTACTTTACTTACAAAGCTTATTTAGTTTATAAAGTTTTACTTGCTTACTACCATACAACTCACCTTTACGTAGAACAATAATTTAAACAAGATTGTTGTTGTTGTTGTCGTTGGGTTGTAGGGTTAATTCGGCCTCAGGACCATGGCAGCTTCTTGTTAGTAGGACCACTGACAACCAGCGCCGTCCAGTGTCCGCAAAAGAAACATTTAATAATAACAACAACAACTACAACTACAACAACAATAATAATAATAATAGTTTATTGTGACATGATACGAAGATATACAAGGAGTTGTGGGAATGGGTTGTACATGCCAAAAGCC
Source organism: Cherax destructor (assembly GCA_009830355.1). Lineage (NCBI taxonomy): Eukaryota > Metazoa > Arthropoda > Malacostraca > Decapoda > Parastacidae > Cherax > Cherax destructor. The sequence continues at coordinate 11,921 of WNWK01034227.1, read as the reverse complement.
CCTTATATGCAGAGCATTATGGGCAACTAAATAGCAAAAATTATAGTAAATAATTTACAATATATGTATAGTTGAGTATTTAAGCAATAAAATTTGAACATAACAATTTTGAAACATAATAGTTTTGCAATTTTGAAGCATTACAGTTTTATAATATATCAACATAATAATTTATGATTTGTAGTAATTTATTAAATCAGATCAAACAAATCAAATCAATTATTTGTGCTGCAATAACAGTTTATATGGTCATTAGATGAGTTACAAGGATTACAAGAGTACATGAGAATGGATTTATTTATTTGGTAATGCTATAACTGGAGAGTTTTGACTACTACCCACAGGATGGGTATGGGGTGCATAATAAAGATATCAAAAAGGGGTCAACGCCCCTGCGGCCCGGTCTGTGACCAGGCCTCATGTTGGATCAGAGCATGATCAACCAGGCTGTTACTGCTGGCCGCACGCAGTCCAACGTACGAACCACAGCCTGGCTGGTCAGGTACCGACTTTAGGTGCCTGTCCAGTGCCTGCTTGAAGACAGCCAGGGGTTTGTTGGTAATCCCCCTGATGTATGCTGGGAGGCAGTTGAACAGTCTTGGGCCCCTGACGCTTATTGTGTTGTCTCTCAATGTGCTAGTGGCACCCCTGCTTTTCATTGGGGGAATGTTACATCGCCTGCCGAGTCTTTTGCTTTCGTAGTGAATGACTCTCGTGTGCAAGTTTGGTACTAATCCCTCTAAGATTTTCCAAGTGTATATAATAACGTATCTCTCCCGCCTGCGTTCTAAGGAGTACAGGTTTAGAAACTTCAAGCGTTCCCAGTAATTGAGGTGGTTTATTGGAGTAATGCATGCCGTGAAGGTTCTCTGCACATTTTCTAGGTCAGCCATTTCACCTGCCTTGAAAGGTGCAGTTAGTGTGCAGCAATATTCCAGCCTAGATAGAACAAGCGACCTGAAAAGTGTCAACATGGGCTTGGTATCCCGGGTTTTGAAGGTTCTCATTATCCATCCTGTCATTTTTCTAGCAGATGCGATTGCTACGGTGTTATGGTCCTTGAAGGTGAGATCCTCTGTCATGATCACTCCCAGGTCTTTGACATTAGTTTTTCGTTCTATTGTGTGGTTGGAATTTGTTTTGTACTCCGATGAGATTTTAATTTCTTCACGTTTTCCATATCTGAGTAATTGAAATTTTTCATCATTGAACTTCATATTGTTTTCTGCAGCCCATTTAAAGATTTGGTTTATGTCTGCTTGGAGTCTTGCAGTGTCTTCAACGGTGGACACTGTCATACAGATTCGGGTGTCATCTGCAAAGGAAGACACGGCACTGTGGCTTATATCCCTGTCTATGTCCGATATGAGGATGAGGAACAGGATGGGAGCGAGTACTGTGCCTTGTGGAACAGAGCTTTTCACTGTAGCCGCCTCAGACTTTACTCTGTTGACTACTACTCTTTGTGTTCTACTTGTTAGGAAATTATAGATCTATCTACCAACTTTTCCTGTTATTCCTTTATCACGCATTTTGTGTGCTATTACACTATGGTCACACTTGTCAAAGGCTTTTGCAAAGTCTGTGTGTATAACATCTGCATTCTGTTTGTCTTCTAGAGCATCCAGGACCTTGTCGTAGTGGTCCAGTAGTTGGGACAGACAAGAGCGACCTGCTCTAAACCCATGCTGCCCTGGGTTGTGTAATTGATGGGTATCAAGATGAGTAGCGATCTTGCTTCTTAGAACCCTTTCAAAGATTTTTATGATATGGGACGTTAGCGCTATTGGTCTGTAGTTCTTTGCTATTGCTTTACTGCCGCCTTTGTGGAGTGGGGCTATGTCTGTTGTTTTTAGTAACTGCGGGACGACCCCAGTGTCCATGCTCCCTCTCAATAGGATGTTAAAAGCACGTTAGATTAGGTTGCATTAATTATATCAGGTTTAAACATTTGTGGAAAATATGGGTATTTTCCCGAAAGTTATACTCGATAAACTTTCCAGTATGAATAGATATCATTAATGTGTTGCTGTTGGCTTAAACATTTAACTGAGTGAACCACGGACAATCAGTATGTGAGGTGAGTGCGTTACCAACTGAGCAAAGGACACAAACTTTTAAAAAGCAGTCCAGCACCATTTCAAGAAAGTTCCTAGATTACCTGTCAAACTGTTCCAATTAATTTGGCTAAAATTAAAATCTCCCATTAAAACTACATTTTCACTTCTAGAAACTTCAGTTCTTTCATCCCAAAGAAGTTTACTGTGGTCACTATTGAGGTTTGAAGGTCTGTACCTGGAGTTTACCTGGAGAGAGTTCCAGGGGTCAACGCCCCTGCGGCCCGGTCTGTGACCAGGCCTCATGTTGGATCAGAGCCTGTGTAGATCACACCTAAGATAAGCTTTTCAAGTCCTTTGAGAAACTGCACCCTAACATATTTCATATTTGTCCCTTCCATCTTTACATAGTTTCTGACACAAAAGTTTAAATTTTCTCTAACATACACATCACCTCCGCCACTTTTCCTGTCAACTCAATGTAGAATAATTTATTGCACTGTATGTGGAAGTCAACAAGCATGTCCCTACCATGACTGGAACAATACACAAATAATCCACACATAGGAGAAAGAAACTCATGACAACATTTCCGTTCGAAACGGAGAGGGGAGAAGCAGGCATAGGCCGGGGGTTCAAGTGGTAGGCGTGAGTTAGTCTTTTTCTAGTGGTCCTAGACATCGATTCAATGGCGTAGGCGGAAGTTAATAATCGACTCGATTCGGTCGAAACATTGATACTAGGTATCGCTTCGTAATAGGAAGTGACGGGAATTAATCTCAGTGATTAATGTGAGGCGTTAAGTCCGGAAACCATTGTAATACACACACAACCCGCACATAGAAGAGAGGAGCTTAGGACGACGTTTCGGTCCGACTTGGACCATTTACAAAGTCACACTAACGTGTTAGTGTGACTTTTAAATGGTCCAAGTCGGACCAACGTCGTGGTCTCCTTCTATTGCGGAGTTGTGTGTGTATTGTTCCAGTCACGGTATTGTGCCTTTTTTGTCATTTAAACCATTGTAATATAATGGTAGAAGGGGAAAGAAGATGGAGGCGCCGGGTTGGGAACGCCACACGACGCCGCCATGATGAAAATGAACAAAGTCATCATTTCCATCTCAACTCATCGACTTCGAACTTTAATGGATCGACTACTAACGAGTGTAATTTAGTGGGACATTAAGTCGCCTTGTGAATTGAAGAGAAATTGGTGATGATAGTATCACGAGAGAGAATGTGCAGTGATATTCGGCATCATTCTCCTGACGACCACATGTTAACTTCACAACTCCTGTCCCGAGGATTGTAGAGGTGTTAAGAGCCAATACTCCTTAATCGGGACAAACCAATTGATACCATCGTCCTGTTGGAAGAATAACTACATCGGCTTAGCAGGACATCGAAACGAGGGAGAACAAACAGGCAAAAGATGCGACTCCCTCACCCACAGCTAAGTAACCTTTCTATTTATGACAAACTGATACTGGCCAGTTAGGTATGTTATAATAGCTCAGGTTGTGTGGGTGTTTCAACGATCTCCAGTGACCATCAATGAAGTAGGGTAAGTGATGGTCTTAACGTGTTGGTGTGTACTCTCTTCCCCCCTCTTTCTAATCAGTCCATTTACATATACAGTCCACAAATAATAGTAACGCCATACCTATTGGTGTTATCTACTCAATTTATAATACTGGTCTAGGGTAGATGTGCCTAGAATACGTGTTATCGTGGATAGATTTAGATTTTGCCACCGAAGTGGCTAGTTTATTGTGCACCCCATATCCATCCTGTGGACGGTAGCGCAAGAGCATATGGATACACAAAAGGCCTAGGCACTAGGCCCCAAAAGGGTTAACAACTGTACATTTGGATTTATATCTACAGTTCACTTATCTGTTACAAGCAAATTTAGGAAATTTGCTTAGTATAACTGGTATCTTATTTCATGAATAAGATATCTTGACATGTCACATAGGTTATTATACTGTCTATCTCTATATTCCTCAATAAGTGGACAATTAAACACATAGTGTTCAAGACAGTGACCATATGCCTGATCACATAATTTGCAACTACTGGACCACTACGACAAGGTCCTGGATGCTCTAGAAGACAAACAGAATGCAGATGTTATATACACAGACTTTGCAAAAGCCTTTGACAAGTGTGACCATGGTGTAATAGCACACAAAATGCGTGATAAAGGAATAACAGGAAAAGTTGGTAGATGGATCTATAATTTCCTAACAAGTAGAACACAAAGAGTAGTAGTCAACAGAGTAAAGTCTGAGGCAGCTACTGTGAAAAGCTCTGTTCCACAAGGCACAGTACTCGCTCCCATCCTGTTCCTCATCCTCATATCGGACATAGACAGGGATATAAGCCACAGTGCCGTGTCTTCCTTTGCAGATGACACCCGAATCTGTATGACAGTGTCCACCGTTGAAGACACTGCAAGACTCCAAGCTGTTCAAGATTGTTCAACTGCCTCCCAGCATACATCAGGGGGATTACCAACAAGCCCCTGGCTGTCTTCAAGCAGGCACTGGACAGGCACCTCAAGTCGGTACCTGATCAGCCGGGCTGTGGTTCGTACGTTGGACTGCGTGCGGCCAGCAGTAACAGCCTGGTTGATCAGGCTCTGGTCCAACAAGAGGCCTGGTCACAGACCGGGCCGCGGGGGCGTTGACCCCTGGAATTCTCTCCAGGTAGACTCCAGGTAGACATAAACCAAATCTTTAAATGGGCTGTAGAAAACAATATGAAGTTCAATGATGAGAAATTTCAATTACTCAGATACGGAAAACGTGAAGAAATTAAAATCTCATCGGAGTACAAAACTAATTCCAACCACACAATAGAGCGAAAAACTAATGTCAAAGACCTGGGAGTGATCATGTCAGAGGATCTCACCTTCAAGGACCATAACACCGTAGCAATTGCATCTGCTAGAAAAATGACAGGATGGATAATGAGAACCTTCAAAACCAGGGATGCAAAGCCCATGTTGACACTTTACAGATCGCTTGTTCTATCTAGGCTGGAATATTGCTGCACACTGACTGCACCTTTCAAGGCAAGTGAAATTGCTGACCTTGAAAATGTGCAGAGAACCTTCACGGCACGCATAACTGCGATAAACCACCTCAATTACTGGGAACGCTTGACGTTCCTAAACCTAGTAGTAGTAGTCAACAGAGTAAAGTCTGAGGCAGCTACTGTGAAAAGCTCTGTTCCACAAGGCACAGTACTGGCTCCCATCCTGTTCCTCATCCTCATATCGGACATAGACAGGGATATAAGCCACAGTGCCGTGTCTTCCTTTGCAGATGACACCCGAATCTGTATGACAGTGTCCACCGTTGAAGACACTGCAAGACTCCAAGCAGACATAAACCAAATCTTTAAATGGGCTGTAGAAAACAATATGAAGTTCAATGATGAGAAATTTCAATTACTCAGATACGGAAAACGTGAAGAAATTAAAATTTCATCGGAGTACAAAACAAATACCAACCACACAATAGAACGAAAAACTAATGTCAAAAACCTGGGAGTGATCATGTCAGAGGATCTCACCTTCAAGGACCATAACACCGTAGCAATTGCATCTGCTAGAAAAATGACAGGATGGATATTGAGAACCTTCAAAACTAGGGATGCCAAGCCCATGTTGACACTTTACAGATCGCTTGTTCTATCTAGGCTGGAATATTGCTGCACACTAACTGCACCTTTCAAGGCGGGTGAAATTGCTGACCTTGAAAATGTGCAGAGAACCTTCACGGCACGAATAACTGCGATAAACCACCTCAATTACTGGGAACGCTTGACGTTCCTAAACCTGTACTCTCTAGAACGCAGGCGGGAGAGATACATTATTATATACACGTGGAAAATTCTCGAGGGATTAGTACCAAACTTGCACACGAGAGTCACTCCCTACGAAAGCAAACGACTCGGCCGGCGATGTAACATCCCCCCAATGAAAAGCAAGGGTGCCACTAGCACATTGAGAGACAACACAATAAGCGTCAGGGGCCCAAGACTGTTCAACTGCCTCCCAGTATACATCAGGGGGATTACCAACAAACCCCTGGCTGTCTTCAAGCAGGCACTGGACAGGCACCTAAAGTCGGTACCTGACCAGCCAGGCTGTGGTTCGTACGTTGGACTGCGTGCGGCCAGCAGTAACAGCCTGGTTGATCAGGCTCTGGTCCATCATAGGCTTGGTCACAGACCGGGCCGCTGGGGCGTTGACCCCTGGAATTCTCTCCAGGTAAACTCCAGGAGGGAGCGGCTTGGTGCGACCAGGGGCGGCTTAAGTTTTCTCACACGCTTTCACGGGGGTAACCGCGGTAAATATTGTGGGCGGTCATCTCCCATTGAGAAAATTTGCATGTAAGTGTTGGTGAAGCCCAAACAGGTAGTCTAATAATTCCCCACAACATTTATGAGAGATAAGTTTCAACATTTGCACTAGATTAAGTTTGATAAATTATTGTTTTTTGAGCAATTATGTAAGGGGTTTTAAGTCTAGGGGAGTAACATAGTGAATAATGAGTAGGTGGTTTTTCAGCAGAGTTTTGAATTGATGTTCAGAGAGGGTTTCTTTGGTAATCATAGGTAATAAATTCCAAATTGTTGGTCCTTTAATGTGCATTGAGTTTTTGCATAGTGTGAGATGGACGCAGGGAACATCGGAGAGTGATCTGTGCCTTGTGTTATGGTCATGTGTCCTGTTATGGTTGGTAAGGAGAAGTTTGAGTGATGGGTTAATATTTGAGTTTAGTGTTCTATGTATGTAATAGGCACAGTAAAAAGTATGGATGTCTTGTATGATGAGTAAGTTTTGACCTTTGAATATTGGTGGAGTATGTTGTCTGGAGTGGGAATTTGTTATCATTCTGACTGCTGCCTTTTGTTGTGTTATTAATGGTCTGAGATGAGTTATTGTTGTTCAGCCCCATGCGCAGATTCCATAGGTGAGGTAGGGGTAAATGAGTGAGTGTTACAGGGTAAGGAGAGCTGGTTGTGGAACATAGTACCATATCTTGGATAGTATTCCTAAGGTCTTGGAGACTTTCTTGGAAATTTGTTGTATATGTGTCTGAAATTTGAGGCCACTGTCAAGATGGATTCCTAAGAATTTTCCCTCTGTGAGTTTTGTGACAATGGACCCGTTTATCATTATGTTAAGTGGTACGTTTGTAGCTCTGTTTCCAAACTGAATGAAATAGGTTTTATCAATATTGTGAGTAAGCTTGTTAGTCATCATCCAGGTAGATATTTTCTGTAATTCAGCATTTACAGTTTTGGCTAATGTGACTGGGCATAGTTGAGAGAAGACGTATGTAGTGTCATCTGCAAATAGTATGTGTTTGAGTAGATGAGATGCATTTGGTAGGTAGTTTATGTAAATGAGAAAGAGAAGTGGGCCAAGAACACTTCCCTACGGGACACCAACTGTAATTGTTTGTGTGGAACATATTGTTTGTGTGGAACATTTGTGTACACATATTGCCTTCTGTCGCTAAGGTACGACTTTAGGTAGTTGAGGGAGTGCCCTCTTATACCATAGTGTGATAATTTTAAGTGTAACAGATCATGGTCAACTGTTTCAAAAGCTTTATGTAAATCAATGATGATTCCCAGAGGGATTTTTTTTCTCGAGAACGGTGTATATTATTTCTAGCATGTGTATAATAGCATCATTTGTGGTTTTACTAGGCCTGAAACCAAACTGACAGTGGTTGAGTACTTTGTACGTATTCTCATCCCAATGAGCCCTTTATTTAGAGATGATAATGCTTTTCATATGCTTCACAAACTCCTCTCTTGGTATATTGCTATATTTTTCTAGTTCTTCATCAATTTGCTGTTTAGACCATTATAATAATCATATGAAGGTAGTGCAACCCACCTCCTGTACTCCACTCTGCCTCTCATATTTACCATTTTCTTCCACTACTGACTATGACTACTTTTAAATAAGAGCCAATAGGCTATGTTACTTGTGTATGTACTCACCTATGTGTGGCTGTAGGGGTCGAGTCCCAGCTCCTGGCACCGCCTCTCAACTTGCCACTCGCTAGATTCACTTCCTCTTAGCCTCTTGCGCCTATTGTACCTTGTCTTAAAGTTGTATATGATATGGAGTCAGTCAGTCAGTGTGTGTGTGTGTGTACTCACCTATTTGTACTCACCTATTTGTGGTTGCAGGGGTCGATTCATAGCTCCTGGCCTCGCCTCTTCACTGATTGCTACTAGGTCCTCTCTCTCCCTGCTCCATGAGCTTTATCAAACCTCGTCTTAAAACTATGTATAGTTCCTGCCTCCACTACGTCGCTTTCTAGGCTATTCCACTTCCTGACAACTCTATGACTGAAGAAATACTTCCTAACATCCCTTTGACTCATAGGAGTCTTCAACTTCCAAATGTGACCCCTTGTTTCTATGTCCCCTCTCTGGAACATCTTGTCTCTGTCCACCTTATCTATTCCTCGCAGTATTTTATATGTCGTTATCATGTCTACCCTAACCTTCCCGTCCTCTAGTGTCGTCAGGCCAATTTCCCTTAACCTTTCTTCGTAGGACAATCCCTTAGCTCTGGGACTAGTCTTGTTGCAAACCTCTGCACTTTCTCTAATTTCTTGACGTGCTTGACCAGGTGTGGGTTCCAAACTGGTGCTGCATACTCCAGTATGGGCCTGACGTATATGGTGTACAGAGTCTTGAATGATTCCTTAGTGAGGTATTGGAATGCTATTCTTAGGTTTGCCAGCCGCCCGTATGCTGCAGCAGTTATCTGATTGATGTGTGCCTCAGGAGATGTGCTCGGTATTATACTCACCCCAAGATCTTTTTCCTTGAGTGAGGTTTGCAGTCTTTGGCCACCTAGACTATACTCTGTCTGCGGTCTTCTTTGCCCTTCCCCGATCTTCATGACTTTACATTTTGCAGGGTTAAATTCTAGGAGCCAGTTACTGGACCAAACTTGTAGCCTGTCCAGGTCTCTTTGTAGTCCTGCCTGATCCTCGACTGATTTAATTCTTTTCATTAACTTCACATCATCTGCAAACAGGGACACTTCTGAGTCTATCCCTTCTGTTATGTCATTCACATATACCAAAAACAGTACAGGTGCTAGGACTGATATAGTTAGTTACCATTTTGTCCTAGGCACATGTCGATTTGACACTAGGCCTGTTGTATGTATGTGTGTGTGTGTGTGTGTGTGTGTGTGTGTGTGTACTCACCTAATTGGTTGCAGGAGTCGAGTCATAGTTCCTGGCTCCGCCTCTTCACTGGTCGCTAATAGGTCCACTCTCTCCCTGCTCTATGAGCCTTATCATACCTATTCTGTGCTCACCTAGTTGTAGTTGCATGGGTCGATTTATAGCTCCTGGGTGTGTGTGTTTGTACTCACCTAATTCACCTAATTGTGGTTGCAGGGGTCGAGACTCAGCTCCTGGCCCCGCCTCTTCGCTGTCCGCTACTGGGTCACTGCTCTCCCTGCTCCATGAGCTTTATCATACCTCGTCTTATAACTATGTATGGTTCCTGCCTCCACTATATCTTTCTCTAGACTATTCCACTTCCTGACTACTCTGTGGCTGAAGAAATGCTTCCTAACATCCCTTTGATTCATCTGAGTCTTCAGCTTCATGTTGTGTCCCCTTGTTTCTGTGTTCCCTCTCTGGAACATCCTGTCCCTGTCTACCTTGTCGATTCCCCGCAGTATTTTGTATGTCGTTATCATGTCTCCTCTGACCCTTCTTTCCTCCAGTGTTGTTAGTCCTATTTCCCTCAACCTTTCTTCATAGGACAGACCCCTGAGTTGTGGAACTAACCTTGTCGCAAACCTTTGCACTTTCTCTAGTTTCTTTACGTGCTTGACCAGGTGTGGGTTCCCGACTGGTGCTGCATATTCTAGTATGGGCCTGACGTACACGGTGTACAGTGTCTTGAACGATTCCTTGTTAAGGTAACGGAACGCTAATCTTAGGTTTGCCAGTCGCCCATATGCTGCCGCAGTTATCTGGTTGATGTGTGCCTCCGGAGACGTGCTTGGCGTTATACTCACCCCAAGGTCTTTCTCCTTTGCCGAGGTTTGTAGCCTTTGTCCGCCTAGCCTGTACTCTGTCAGCGGTCTTCTTTGCCCTTCTCCGATCTTCATGACTTTGCATTTGGTGGGATTGAATTCGAGAAGCCAGTTGCTAGACCAGATGTCAAGCTTGTCCAGGTCTGTTTGAAGTCCTGCTTGGTCCTCTTCCGATGTGATTCTCCTCATTAATTTCACATCATCTGCGAACAGAGACACTTCTGAGTCTATCCCATCCGTCATGTCATTTACATATACCAAGAATAACACTGGTCCTAGGACTGACCCCTGCGGTACGCCGCTCATTACAGGCGCCCACTGTGATACCTCATCACGCACCATGACCCGTTGTTGCCTCCCTGTGAGGTATTCCCTGATCCATTCGAGTGCCCTTCCTGTTATACATGCTTGTGTGTTAGTTACCTTTTTGTCCTAGGCACATGTCGATTAGACACTATGCCTGTTGTATGTATATATGTGTGTGTGTGTGTAACGAAACACTTCGAAATGTTTCGGCCCCGCCGGGAATTGAACCCGAGCCTTTCGTGCGTGAAGCAAGAGCGCTAGCCACCATGCCATCGGGGCGTAGTGTGTGTGTGTGTGTGTGTGTGTGTGTGTATGTGTGTGTGTGTGTGTATTCGCATGTAGATGCGTGCGTGTTTGCTTGTGTAATTAATGCATATGCATGCGTATGTATATGCTTGTGTGTCAGCACCACATATGACACCAGCTTCCCTGTCAACACTACAAGTGACACCAGCTTAACTGTCAACACTCAACTACTTCCACTATTACAGTCTGGTTTCTCTACTAAATTCTAACCTAACTACATTTAAGTATATGTTCTATAGGGAGATAATCAGTATCTTCTCTCTGTCTTGTATATAAGAAGTAACTTATTTCTTTGTTATTCTATAGTTGCTTATCTGATCACAGTTGATTCAAGATGGCCGGCCAGGACTCCAGTGAGCGGAATTGGAAAAACATGAAGAGAGTGCGGGAGGAGTCCGTACACGAGTGCAGGAAGGATTCCTGGAAACGTGTACGGGTAGATCCTGAACATAATGTTTCTAAATGGGAACAAACGAAGCCTGCCCCACAGAAAAAGACTGTTGACTGTCTGCGAGGAATATGTAGACAATTTGAGTTCAATGTTTTTGGACCTCTGATGCACAACTTTTTGTTTAACGATGATGAAAGTTGTAAGTTGCTTGGATCAGGTTCTTTTGGTAAGTGTTTTCTAGCTTCTGTATCCTCTTCATGCTGGGTAGCAAAATCTTGCCAAGATAGATCCAAGTGTGTTAGCGCTTTATTAAGAGAGATGCACGCCCTTCATGCCCTTCAGGATATCCCAGGAGTACAAAACATAATAGCAGTGTGCCCAGAATATTTGACCATAGTGACAGACTACGCCGGTGAAACCTTGGAGGACCTTACCAAAAAACATACATTGAGCCGTCTCGAGAACTTGGAAGTTCTCTCATAAGTGTGCAATATTTTAATGCATATTCACTGTCGTGGCTGGACTCACCTCGACATCAAAGCAAATAATATCTGCATAAAGCGCACACCTGAGGGGCTCCGGGTAACCATCATCGACTATGGACTTGCTATTCCTCTCGGCTACAATCTTAATTTACCAGACGGCGCCAAGTTCCGCCACATTGCACCTGAGGTCCTCAAGAACAAACCTGCAACCACTACAGCTGACTGCTTCAGCGTTGCCCACCTCATTACCTATTTGGACATGCTTTA
>WNWK01034226.1:0-20578 GCA_009830355.1 Cherax destructor | reverse complement strand
GAGGTGTCAGGGACTCAGGTGAAGGTTGTCCACAGTTGCCTGAGGTTTTCTTGATGGTAGCTATAGCACCAGAAAAGGGAACAATGGTGGTCAAGACTGCTTCTCACTTGAGAGATTCTGCAGCCATCCACTCAGCTTTGAAAGTCAGATGATCCGAGCTGATTCAGAAGACTGTGGGAGAAACCAAAAGATTTTCATTAATCCATCTATGATATTTTCTTCAAAATTATAGAAACACATTACATAGTACTATGTAAGAACATGCAATGTTTATATGTGATGTATGTTTAATAATAATCACTCTTGGGCACATTGTCTTATTTTAGGTTAATATAGACATTTTCATTAATCCATCTATTATATTTTCTTCAAAATTATATAAGAAACTGTGAAGGTTGTTGCCAATCCTTCTTAGGAAAATTATAATAGAAAAAGACAATAATAACTATAACCATAAACAATTTATTGTAGTAGAAAGAAATGCAAATAATAAATACTTAAATATGAATATAACAATCCTATCTTAAAGAAAATGAAAAATGAAAACAAAAAAATATTAAAACTGATCCAAAGCTAAGTCTTTACAGATGGACGTAGATTAATGTACGTGTCGATCTTGTTGACACTGCAGCTATGAATTGTTGTTCGACTCCGTGTTGTTGGTGAATCGATGAATGCCAACATCCACTATATTAACGGATGTTTCCGAAGTCAATCAGTTTCCACATCCGCTAATTATGGAACCGAGGTATCAGGGACTCAGGTGAAGGTTGTCCACAGTTGCCTGGGTTTTCTTGATGGTAGCTATAGCAATCGTAGTAAGGAACAATTGGTGGTCAAGACTCTGCTTCTCACTTGGAGAGATCTCCAGCCATCCACTCAGCTTTGAGTCAGATGATCCAAGCTGATTCAGAAGACTGTGGGAGAAACCAAAAGACAATTACTCACCACTCTAATATTCATTCACATAGTAGGCATAAGGCCTTTAACCCTTTCAGGGTCGAGACCTCGATTCTTAACTCTCTCTCAGGGTCGAAACATTTTCGGAAAAAAAATAAATTATTTTTTCTTATGAAATGATAGAGCATCTTTTTCCGATCATAACGCCACCAAAAGTATGAAATGTGGTGAAAAACTAACGGAATTATGCTCTGCAAAGTTAGCGTATCGAAGATATTTACGCATTGGCGATTTCGCCACTTTGAGCCCTATTTTCGGCCAATTCCATAGTCTCAGTCTACGAAAATCATAGCTATTATTGTAGAATTCTATTTGTTCTATCGATTGAGTACAAGAAACCATCAATTTACCGATTTCAATTAACCAATAAAGCGGTCAGAAATTGACAATATTGCCAATTTCACACAAATTTCAAAAGATGCCAATTTCAAAATAGGGTCCAGAATAAACAAGACAGACATTCCTGGCACTAAAATAACATTTTATCTGTTCATTAGGCATGTCTCCCGGCTCCTATTGCATTACTTTTGCTTTCCATTTTGATTTTTATTCTCACAAAAATTGAAGATTTTCTGTTATGTATACTACTGCATCATTGTAAAACGGTATAAATAATATAATCGCACTTGTGGAAGAATATTAGACTACCCAGTTGATGTGTATTGACGCATGGCGTGATTTGTTTACTCTTGAACATAGGCAAAAATCGAACATTTTAGCTACTTTGCGCTCAGTTTCAAGGTACTTGTCATCATGAAACCAGTCAAAATTATCTCTATTTCTGTAACATATCATCTATTCTATCAAATGAGACTACGAAAACGAGAATACAAGCATAAATACCATACGAAAATAGACTGTAAAGTCGCTGTTTTAAACCAAAACACGGTCAGAGTTTTTTCCTCATTATGCACTGTGTGGTGCAGGATTTTTTATACTGCGCACACTGACCGCACAGACCCATTCTCTCACATCTAGGCCTACCAGCCTGTTTCTGCTTGATTTGAGATCGCTAGAATTTAGGCGTACTAGTACGTCAAACGCCCTGGTGCGTAAGCCGTACTAGTACGTCAAAAACCCTGAAAGGGTTAAAAGAAATAGTGAGACTGAAACAATTTACTTTACCATAAGCCAAGGCAGAGCAGAGCAGGATATAGCTCCCAAAATAAAGAGTGAAGCTCCAAACATAAAATAAAGAGTGAAGCTCTAAACAAAAAATAGAGTGAAGCTCTTAATATAAAATAAGAGAAGTATCGGATGAAGACTTACAGTGGAGTCGGGAGTTGTCAGTTGAGTGATTAACCTGTGGCCGGAGCCTAGCACTACACCTCTCACCGGGTGGAAGAGAGGAGGGGGGGGGTATAGCGGGATTCAGACACTCGTATCACCTCAACAAGCAGACTACCATTCAACTATCACTATACATACCTTCACACTTTCATTACTCCTATTACTTTATGGACTTTTCCCTCACACTCTCCCATACCAAGACTTATAGTCAAGGAATATAAGTGGAAATAGCGAGGAAAAAGTCCCCCCCAGTCAGATAAATAATTAGATGAACCATTGATATACACAATATGAAACTTAAAAGCTTGGAGTGCCAATGTCCACCTCAAGAGGCAACTATTGGTTCCCTTAAAAGTTTCTAGGTATACCAATGGTTTATGATCTGTTTCAAGAATGAATTCTTACCTAGTAAGTAATATTTGAGTTTAGAGATACCCCACAAGGGCTAAACATTCCTTTTCTATGGTTGAGTATCTCATTTCTGCAGGTAGTAGTTTCTGACTCAGGAAACATACAGGAATGGGGTACCGTCATGATACTGTAATATCACGGCACCTAAACCTGTATTGGAGGCATCAGTTCTTAAACAAAAAGGTTTGCTAATATCTGGGATCTTAAGTATCGGACCTTTAGAAAATATGTCTTTAATTTCATTAAACTTGTCCTGAGCTATGTCGGAAAGTTCAAGAGGCTCTCTCACAGACTTTTAAGATAGTCCGATAAGCTTCCAGTAAGGTTGGGGATAAACTTAGCATAGAAATTTACAGAACCTAGGGAAACTACGCATGAGCTTCTTTGTTCTGGGGAATTTAAATTCTGTTAAAGCTTTGATCTTATTGGGGAGAGGTTGCACAGAAATTTTTGGCCAAAATAAAACCAAGATATCTAATCTTGTCATATCCAAGGAAGCATTTCTTAGGTTTGGCAGAGAGGCCATGAGAGCGTAACTCTACGCAAGACTGTTGTTAATGTCTTAATATGCTCATCCCAAGTGGATGTCATGACGTAAATATTATCAAAATAAACTGACACGTTAGGTATATTACCTAAGACTTTCCTCATCAATCTTACGTAGGTAGCGCATGCAGTTACAAGACCAAAGGGCATTGTCCTATACTGCATTAGTCCTTGTGTGTAGGGAAAGCAGTGTACTGCTTGGATGAAGGATCTAACATAACGTGGTGATATGCCTGGGCAATATCAATCTCTGAAAAAATAAATGAATCATAGAACTTATGTAGGTCGCTATCTATTATGGGCATAGGTTCAGCATCCCACCGAGTTATAGCATTAAGTCCCCTGAAATCAATAGCAAGCCTGTAGGAATTGTCTTCCTTTTTAACCATGACCACTTGTGAACAATATGAAGAAACTGAAGGTTCTGTTATCTTAAGTTTTAATAATCTGTCTACCTCTCGGTCAAATGCATCCCTAAGATGAACTGGCACTGGGTATAATTTACGTTTGATAGGGGTGTCAGTGACTAAGTCAATCTTATGGACAACCGTGGAGGTGACACCTGGAATGTCAGTAAAGACATCTGAGAAATTATTCACACATTTAAGTAGCTCCTGTTTCTTACAGTGATCCAAAGACTCCTTGATATTTAAACTAGAAGGGACAGAGGATTCCAGAGTTACAACATCATGTAGTTCCTTATCTTCTACATTACATGTGTCAATTTCACATACATTGCACTCTTCAGTGATCGACTCAAGTTTATGAGGGAAGACAAAATGAAAATTATTCAGACAATTCACAGTGTTTATTCTGTAATACTTCTTAAGAATGTTTATATGATACAGCTTAGGCTTCCCCTTGACTTCTATGAGGTAATCAACCTTCCCACAAATCTTTAGTACCTTGTAAGGGCCTTTTCAGGCTACTAATAATTTATTTGCCTTTATCGGTAAAAGTACCAAAACTTCTTTCCCTACGGTAAAACTTCCCCTCTGACTCTTTGTATCAAAATAGGTTTTATATTGGCTCATTGATAAAGCTAGGTTTTTAGAAACTAAGTCAGAGGTCTCCTCTAGTTTAGATCTTAAGTCAAGGAGAAACTGGTAAGAAGACTGAACCTCAGCACTTCCTCCTTCATTAGTCCATAAGTCATGTAGGATTGCTAAAGGACCTCTGGCCTGTCTACCATAGAAAAGTTCAAAGGGTGAGAACCCTAAAGAGTCACTGGGAACTTCCCTCATGGCAAACAAAGCACAGGGCAGGTACCGATGCCACTCCTTAGGTTTAAGGGAGCAAAGTTTTCTTAGAATGGACTTTAGGATGGAGTGCTGGTGCTCAATCCTCCCATTACAGCTGGGATGATATGGAGTGGTGAAAAGAGGTTTCACTCCTAGAAGTTGATAAAGATGTTGCATAAGCTCTGAGGTGAATTGTGTACCCCGGTCAGATAGAATTTCTCTGGGGATACTCACCCGTGAAAAGATGGACAAAAGGGCTTCAGCTACCTCTATAGTAGTAATAGATTTCAAAGGTACAGCTTCAGGAAAACTGGAAGCATAATCCACTAATGTAAGAATATATCTGTGTCCCCCAGATGAAAGTATGGTCCACTGCTGGTGCCTCGCGCTCGGCACCACCACCACTACCAGTTGCATGCACATTTCTCATCCCAATTGCAACACTATCATCTTCATTTTCACTATCACTTCCTGTTATATGCCCACGGGATGTACTCTGAGATGTACTCCTAACTCTTGGAAGAGCATATGGCACACTTCCAGAGCGCATATACCGTCGTATATACTGACGCTTCACTGGTGAATATTCCCCTTCACTCATGCTACTGGAACTATTTTGAAGGGCTTGGAGTTCATATTTACTATCACTATCATCACCATTGCTCACATCTGAGTCCGGGATATGAGTAAATAGGAGTTTCCGCCTTCGTTCTGGTACAACTGGACGTGAACAAGACGCCACAGCACCAGAGGTGGACGGCTGTGGGTCGTCTGGGTTTTCCTCACTTATACCGGTATTATGGTCACTAGTTTCAGTCACAACCACCTTAAAACCTTCAAAGTCACCTTCACTGACACCCCCATCACTGTTAGAACTGTCACTGGGGAATAAAAGTGTCCCAATTCGCCGAGGAGTAAGGAGTTTCTTGCTGCGAGGCATGGTGGACTAGGTGTACTGAAATGGTGTTCCCACAATGCACCACTAGGTGCCTGATTTTTTTCCTACTGCGCACACTGACCGCGCAGACCCATTCTCTCATCCATAGGCCTACCAGCTGTTTCCCACTTAATTTGAAGCCGCTAGAATTTACGCGTACTAGTATGGCACCAACCCCGAAAGGGTCGAGTGGTAATTTATTGTCCAATAGATATTTCTTCACACTGGGGCCAAACACTTGATTAAACCATTCCAGGAAAATTTCCCTAGTGACCCATGCCTTAGCATTAGACTTCTACATCACACACAATTTACTCTTGTCAACACTGTATTTGTTGAACACACTGGGAGTTTCAGAGTGATACACCAGTAAAGGCTTCACTTTGAAATCCCGACTAGCATTACCACACAACATAAGACTTAGCCTGTCTTTCATAGGCTTGTGTCCTGGCATTGCTTTTTCCTCCTGAGTGATGTAGGTCCTCCTTGGCATTTTCTTCCAAAAGAGGCCTGTTTCGTCACAATTAAACACTTGTTCAGGTTGGAAATTTTCAGCCTCTACATATTCTTTAAACTTGCGCACAAATTTTTCAGCCCCTTGTTTATCTAAACTGGCACTCTCACCATGCCTTACAACACTGTGTATGCCACTTCTCTTCTTGAATTTTTCGAACCAGCCTTTGCCCTCCTTAACCCTTTCAGGGTCCAAGGCCATTTTTGGAAGGGGTGTGCCAGTGTCCAAGAATTTTCAAAAAAAAAAAATTCTAATTTTTTCTTATGAAATGGTAGAGAATCTTTTTCTGAAGGTAATAAAACAAAAAGTACGAAATTTCATTGAAAATTGAAGAAATTATGCTCTCGTGAATTTTGATGTGTCAGCGATATTTATGCATCAGCGATTTTGCCGACTTTGACTCCCATTTTAGGCCAATTACATTATTCCAATCGACCAAATTCTTAGCTATTTCACTAGTATTACTTCCATTCTATTGATTGAGCACAAGAAATCGCCCAGTCAACTGGTTCAACTACAAAATAAAGTGATTGGATATTGGTAATTTAGCCAATTTAACTCAAAGTTCAAAATATTCCAATTTCAAAATAGGGTGCAGAATAAACAATGCAGGCATTCCTGGCACTAAAGTAACATTTCCTCTGTTCATTAGTTACGTTTTCAGTCTTTACAAATGAATTCTATTTTGATTTTTTATTCACATAATGAATTTTTATTCAAACCAAAAAATGGAAGATTTACTGTTATGCAATATTGTAATAATTGTACAAATAATATCACCACATTTGTGAACGTATATTAGACCCACCAGCTGGCGCATATTGGACATGTGAGGTCATTTGTTTACTCTTGAACATTGGCAAAAATTTAACATTTCCGCTACTTTGAGCTCAGTTTCAAGCCATTTCCAATACTAAACCCAATCAAAATCATCTCTATATCTGTAATATATCTTCCATTCTATCAAACGAGACCATGAAATCACAAATACAACTATAAAAAGTATACGAAAAAACACTGCAAAGTCGCTGTTTTAATAAAAAATTACGGTTTCAGTTTTTTTTCTCTCATTATGCACTGTGCTGCAGGATTTGTTTTATGTGGTACACACTTACCACATAGATATAGTCTCTCATATCTAGGCCCAAATTTACCACTCACAACTTATCTGAGTGAGCTGAGCTCATAACGTAGAACTACGGTTTGGACCCTGAAAGGGTTAAATTCATCTTCATCATCACTGGTTCCAGGCATTTGCTTAACAAGATCGGCATGCAACTTCCTTTTTTCAAAAATTAATGACTGCACAACACTGTCACCCGCTAGCAGTTTTTCGTTTATCCACACCTACAACAATTAATCCAGATTTTCCATTGTTTGTGATCTCTGTTTCGTTATTGTATTCACCCCTTTCGCAACATTAGCTTCAGTGATTTCTTTTCTCTTAGCCACAATTGAACCGATGGTTGTTGGGGCCTTCTTGTATATCCTGGCGAGCTCGGCAATATGTACACCACTAACATATTTTTCGATTATTTCTTCTTCAGTTCTACGGTGTTTCTCACTTTCTTTACCAAAGAATTGGTACTAGGAGCTTTCTTTGGGCCCATGGTAGCTTATTTAGTAGTCACACACAATAATCAAGGGCCAAAAACAATGAATTGTTAATAAATGTTTTGTATGAACTACTGGGATGATGTTCACTCAAGCATAAACAATGCTACACTGCGTGACAATGTGCACGGGTGGTGGTCTACGGCCTTTGTATGTGCGGGGCACTGGTGGACAGGTTCCGTACCAAGCACGAAAACGGAAGGAAGTGCACGAAAACAGAGGGAAAATTTCCTCGAAAAAACTACATGAAAACTGAAACACATGAAAATGGAGGGTTGACTGTATTCCTTATGGGAGTAAATTCATTTGGTGGCTGGACAAATACTGTAAGAAAAATTCAGTAACATTCATTGACAACTGGGACCTCTTCTATGGCAGAAATGACATGTACGCCAGGGATGGGGTTCACTTATCCAGGTCTGGGGTGGGGGCACTGGCAACTTCAGTGGAGGGAGCTGTTAGGGCTTTAAACTAGAAATAGTTAGTGGTATGGGTTTTGGGGGGAAAACAGTGAAGTCCCAGTGTAGTAATATTATAAGTTCTAGGAGAACTAGTAATAGGCAGAATAAGGTGGACAGTGGAAAGCTAGTGACACTAGATGACAAGGACAGTAATAGGTATAGTGGAAAAACAGAAATGAGCAGGAAGGGTAAAGAGAAAGGAGGGTCTTTAAATATTTATTACACCAATAGTCATAGTGCTAGGAATAAGATGGACGAGTTGAGATTAGTTGCAAGTACGGGTAATATTGATGTTTTTGCAATAACTGAGACATGGTTTAATATGAAAAAATGGGACTTGCCTGCAGAATGTCACATTCAGGGTTTTAAATTGTTCCAAGTAGACAGAAGTATCGGGAAGGGGGGTGGGGTGGCACTCTATGTCCGTGATCATTTAAATTGTTGCATAAAAACGGGTATAAAGTCTGAATTAACACATACAGAGTCTGTCTGGATAGAATTTTCAGAGGGGTGTGAAAAACTGATTTTAGGCGTGATTTACCGTCCTCCAAACTTAGATAGGGAACAAGGGAGACTACTTTGGGAGGAAATTGTTAAGGCCACAAGGCACGATAACGTAGTAATTCTAGGGGACTTTAACTTTAGTCAGATTGATTGGAATTTCTTGACAGGGAATTTAGAATCTAACGACTTTTTAGAAGTAGTTCAGGATTGCTTTTGAAGCAGTTTGTAACAGAACCTACAAGGGAAATAACCTACTTGACTTGGTTCTGGCAAGCAAGGAAACCCTTGTTAATAATTTAGAAATTACAGAGGAACTCGGCTCAAGCGACCACAAGTCAATTACCTTTAGCATTGAATGGATGTATGATAGTAGGGATAATTCAGTAACGGTCCCAGATTTTCGCTTAGCAGATTATAATGGACTTAGAGAACACTTATCAACTGTGGACTGGGGTGACGAAGAGAGGTATCAATATGACAGTTTTCTTAACACTATACAGGCTGCCCAAAGAACATTTATCCCATATAAAGAAATTAGATCGAATAGAAATGACCCAAAATGGATGAATAATAGGCTCAAATATCTTTTAGGGCAGAAGAAAGGAATTTATAGGCGTATCAAAAGAGGTGAGGGTCATCTTATGAATCAGTATATTGACATTAAGAGAGATGTTAAAAGGGGATAAGAAAAACTAAACGGGACTACGAAATTAAAGTTGCTAGGGATTCGAAAACTAACCCAAAAAGTTTTTTCCAGGTGTATAGAACAAAAGTTAGAGATAAGATAGGTCCTCTTAAAAATAATGATGGGTATCTTACTGACAAAGAGAATGAAATGTGCTCTATCTTTAATAATTATTTTCTTTCGGTTTTCACTCAGGAAGACACTAATAATATCCCAAGAACTAGGTATTTTAGTGGGCCTGAAGAAGATAAATTATGTAGTATCACAGTCACTAGTGAAATGGTTATCAAACAGATAGACCGTTTGAAGCAAAATAAATCGCCAGGTCCTGATGAGCTTTTTCAAGGGTTCTTAAGGAATGCAAAATGGAACTCTGTGAACCCTTAACTAACATTTTTAACCTATCTCTTCAAACAGGTGTAGTGTCTGATACGTGGAAGATGGCTAATGTAATTCCTATTTTTAAAGCAGGGGACAAGTCGTTACCATCAAATTACCGCCCAATAAGTCTAACATCAATTGTAGGCAAATTACTAGAGTCGATTATAGCTGATAACATAAGAAGCCATCTCGATAGGCATAATTTGATTAATGATACTCAGCATGGATTCACTAGGGCCGTTCCTGCCTAACTAATTTATTAACTTTTTCAGTAAGGCTTTTGAGGCAGTTGATCATGATAAAGAATTTGATATTGTTTATTTGGATTTTAGTAAGGCTTTTGATAGAGTACCACATCAGAGACTGTTAAAGAAAGTGGCTGCTCATGGCTTTGGGGGGAAAAGTGTTGTCATGGATCGAGTCATGGCTCACCAATAGGAAGCAGAGGGTGTGCATAAATGGGGTTAAATCGGAGTGGGGATCTGTAACAAGTGGCGTTCCTCAGGGATCGGTTTTGGGCCCGTTGTTGTTTATAATATATATAAATGACCTTGACGAGGGAATTTCTAGTGATATGAGCAAATTCGCTGATGACACGAAGATAGGTAGGATAATCGATTCAGACGTAGATGTCAGTGAACTACAGGAGGATTTAGACAAACTCAATTCCTGGTCAGAAAAATGGCAGATGCAGTTCAATGTAGATAAATGCAAAGTTCTATAGCTCGGGAGTGTCCATAACCCAAGCACTTATAAGTTAAATAACGTAGAACTTAGCAATACAGATTGCGAGAAGGACTTGGGGGTGATGGTAAGCAGCAACCTTAAACCAAGACAGCAATGCCTAAGTGTACGTAATAAGGCAAATAGATTACTGGGATTTATATCAAGAAGTGTTAGCAACAGAAGTCCAGAGGTTATATTACAGCTTTATACATCATTAGTAAGGCCTCACCTAGATTACGCAGCTCAGTTCTGGTCTCCATATTACAGAATGGACATAAATTCGTTAGAAAACATTCAGCGTAGAATGACTAAATTAATACATAGCATTAGAAATCTTCCTTACGAAGAAAGATTAAGGACCCTTAAATTACATTCACTTGTAAGACGTAGAATGAGGGAGACATGATCGAGGTATACAAGTGGAAAATGGGTATTAACAAAGGGGATATAAATAAGGTCTTGAGGGTATCTCTCCAAGAGAGAACCTGAATAATGGATTCAAGTTAGATAAGTTTAGATTTAGAAAGGATATAGGAAAGTATTGGTTTGGAAATAGGGTAGTTGATGAGTGGAACAGTCTGCCTAGTAGGGTTATTGAAGCAAGGACCCTGGGTAGCTTTAAATTTAGGTTGGATAAATTCATGAGTGAAAGGGGTTGGATCTGAGTGGGAATTGCACATGAGTAAATAAAATTATCAAAGCTTATTTCTTGGGTAGCATTGAAAATTAGGTTGAACAAATATTCTGTTAGTGGGATGGAATGTGAAGGACTTGCCTAGTATGGGCCAACAGGCCTGCTGCAGTGTTCCTCCTTTCTTATGATCTTATGTTAATGGCACTTGAACAGCATTCTGGAACGAAAAAATCACGAAAACCGAGGGTCCACTTATACAGTAGACCCCCGAGTAACGTAAAAATTTCATTCCAGAAGCCTGCTCAAGTGCCATTACCGAACGAATTTACTCCCTTAATGAATAATGTCACGTAGGTTAGTCTATTTCAGACTCCCAAAAATACACTTACACAAGCACTTGCAATATTATTCTTACATAATTGTACGATTTCCGGGGTGTTCGTTACTTTGGGGTCCACTGTATATATATACAGTCTATCCTCACTTAACGACGTACTCGTTTACCGACGCCTCGGACTTACGACGGGCTCTCTGACCAGTATTTGTACCTAAATAATATATATTGAACCTGATTTCCTCAATTTTATTTATTACACTATACAGTACACTGCTGTATAAACATTTAAGAACATGAGAAAGGAGGAA
Organism: Cherax destructor; assembly: GCA_009830355.1. NCBI lineage: Eukaryota > Metazoa > Arthropoda > Malacostraca > Decapoda > Parastacidae > Cherax > Cherax destructor. Next base: position 9,029 of record WNWK01034226.1, on the reverse strand, counting down.
CACTGCAGCAGGCCTGTTGGCCCATACTAGGCAGGTCCTTCACATTCCATCCCACTAACAGAATATTTGTTCAACCTAATCTTCAATGCTACCCAAGAAATAAGCTTTGATAATTCTATTTACTCATGTGCAATTCCCACTCAAATCCAACCCCTCACTCATGAATTTATCCAACCTAAATTTGAAACTACACAAGGTCCTTGCTTCAATAACCCTACTAGACAGACTGTTCCACTCATCAACTACCCTATTTCCAAACCAATACTTTCCTATATCCTTTCTAAATCTAAACTTATCTAATTTGAATCCATTATTGCGGGTTCTCTCTTGGAGAGATATCCTCAAGACCTTATTTATATCCCCTTTGTTAATACCCATTTTCCACTTGTATACCTCGATCATGTCTCCCCTCATTCTTCGTCTTACAAGTGAATGTAATTTTAGGGTCTTCAATCTTTCTTCATACAGAAGATTTCTAATGCTATGTATTAATTTAGTCATTCTACGCTGAATGTTTTCTAACGAATTAATATCCATTCTGTATTATGGAGACCAGAATTGAGCTGCGTAATCTAGGCGAGGCCTTACTAACGATGGATAAAGCTGTAATATAACCTCTGGACTTCTGTTGCTTACACTTCTTGATATAAATCCCAGTAATCTGTTTGCCTTATTACGTACGCTTAGGCATTGCTGTCTTGGTTTAAGGTTGCTGCTTACCATAACCCCCAAGTCCTTTTCGCAATCTGTATGGCTAAGTTCTACGTTATTTAACTTATAAGTGTTTGGGTTATGGACACTCCAGAGCTTCAGAACTTTGCATTTATCTACATTGAACTGCATCTGCCACTTTTCTGACCAGGAATTGAGTTTGTCTAAATCCTCCTGAAGTTCCCTGACATCTACGTTTGAATCAATTATCCTACCTATCTTCGTGTCAATGGCGAATTTGCTCATATCACTAGTAATTCCCTCATCAAGGTCATTGATATATATTATAAACAACAACGGGCCTAAGACTGATCCCTGTGGAACACCACTTGTTACAGATCCCCACTCGGATTTAACCCCATATATGCATACTCTCTGCTTCCTATTGGTGAGCCATGACTCGATCCATGACAGCACTTTTTCCCCAATGCCATGAGCTGCCACTTTCTTTAACAGTCTCTGGTGTGGTACTCTATCAAAAGTCTTACTAAAATCTAAATAAACAATATCGAATTCTTTATCGTGATCAACAGCCTCAAAAGCTTTACTAAAAAAGGTTAATAAATTAGATTGGCAGGAACGGCCTCTCGTGAATCCATGCTGAGTATCATTAATCAAATTATGGTTATCTAGATGACTTCTAATAATATCAGCTATAATTGACTCTAGTAATTTGCCTACAATTGAGGTTAGGCTTATTGGGCGGTAATTTGACGGTAGTGACTTGTCCCCTGCTTTAAAAATAGGAATTACATTAGCCATCTTCCACATATCAGACACTACACCTGTTTGAAGAGATAAATTAAAAATGTTAGATATTGGTTCACAGAGTTCCGTTTTGCATTCCTTAACCCTTTCGGGGTTTTGGTCGTACTAGTACGTCTTACGCACTGGGGTTATTGACGTACTAGTACTCCTAAATTCTAGCGCCCTCAAATCAAGCAGAAACAGGCTGTTAGGCCTAGATGTGATAGAATGGGTCTGTGCGGTCAGTGTGCGCGGTATAAAAAAATTCCTGCACCACACAGTGCATAATGAGGAAAAAACTCTGACCGTGTTTTGGTTTAAAACAGCGACTTTGCAGTCTATTTTCGTATGGTATTTATTGTTGTATTCTCGTTTTCTTGTTCTTATTTGATAGAATGGAAGATATATTACAGAAATAGAGATGATTTTGATTGGTTTCACAATAACAAGTACCTTGAAATTGAGCTCAAAGTAGCGAAAATGTTCGATTTTTGACGATGTTCAAGAGTAAACAAATCACACCATGCGTCAATACACATCAACTGGCGAGTCTAATATTCATGCACAAGTGCTCTGATATTATTTATACCATTTTTACAATGATGCAGTTGTATACATAACAATAAATCTTCTATTTTTTTGTGAGAATAAAAATTCAAAATGGAAAGCAAAAGTAATGTAAGAGGGGCCTGGAGACGTAACTAATGAACAGAGAAGATGTTATTTTAGTGCCAGGAATGTCTGTCTTGTTTATTATGGGTCCTATTTTGAAATTGGCATCGTTTGAAATTTGTGTGAAATTGGCCAAATTGCCATTTTCTGACAACTATTTTGGGTAGTTGAAATTGGTAAATAGGCAGTTTCGTGTACTCAATCGATATAACAAATGGAGTTCTAGCGAAATAGCTATAATTGTAGTAGACTGAAACATTGCAATGTGCCAAAAATAGGGCTCAAAGTGGGCGATATCGCCGATGCGTAAGTGTCATGGCTACCGCTAACTTCGCGAAAGCATAATTCCTTTAGTTTTCGATAAAATTTCATAATTTTTGTGGCGTTATGATCGGAAAAAGATTCTCTATCATTCCATAAGAAATTTTTTTTTTTTTTTTTAAATTCGTGGACCCTGAGAACGAGTTTCAGAGACCCCCCTTGGACCCCCAAAGGGTTAAGAACCCTTGCAAAAAGCTCATCAGGACTCGGCAATTTATTTTGTTTCAGTCGGTCTACTTGTTTCATAACCATTTCACTAGTGACTGTGATATTACATAATTTATCTTCTTCAGGGCCACTATAAAAATTAATTACTGGGATATTATTAGGTTGGACAAATTCATGAGTGAGAGAGGTTGGATTTGAGTGGGAATTGCACATGAGTAAATAAAATGATCAAAGCTTATTTCTTGGGTAGCATTGAAAATTTGGTTGAACAAATGTTCTGTTAGTGGGATGGAATGTGAAGGACCTGCCTAGTATGGGCCAACAGGTCTGCTGCAGTGTTCTTCCTTTCTTATGTTCTTATGTCTTCCTGTGTGAAAACCGAGAGAAAATAATTATTAAAAATAGAGCACATATCTTTCTCCTTGTCAGTAAGATGCCCAAAGTTATTTTTAAGGGGACCTATCTTATCCCTAACTTTTGTTCTATAAACCTGGAAAAAACTTTTTGGTTTAGTTTTCGAATCCCTAGCAACTTTAATTTCATAGTCCCGTTTAGCTTTTCTTATACCCTTTTTAACGTCCCTCTTAATGTCAGTATACTGATTTATAAGATGACCCTCACCTCTATTTATGCACCTATAAATTCCTTTCTTCTGCCCTAAAAGATATTTGAGCCTATTATTCATCCATTTTGGGTCATTTCTACTTGATATAATTTCTTTATATGGGATAAATGTTCTTTGGGCTGCCTGTATAGTGTTAAGAAAGCTGTCATATTGATAGCTCTCTTCGTTACCCCAGTCCACAGTTGATAAGTGTTCTCTAAGCCCATTATAATCTGCTAAGCGAAAGTCTGGGACTGTTACTGAATTATCCCTACTATCATACATCCATGGAAATAAATGGTATAAAATACCGACACAATGGAAAAATAAACACATAAGCAGTATAATGTGATCCTTTATTGACAACGTTTCGCCCACACAGTGGGCTTTATCGAGTCACAGACAGATCTACCTGGAAAATGAGCAACATGGAGATATATATAGGGTACAGTCAGGTGGAGAATGCTGGGTCAGGTGGAGAAAGCTGCATGTGACAGTCTTAAAAGTAGTGTGATAGTTAAAAACATTGTGTGACTTAAAGGACCTGCAGTGTACCATTCTTGAGTTCTAGGTGGGATAGCGTTGAAGAAGTTTCTTGGCAATAGGTTCAGCTATGTTGTAGAAGCCGTTGTTCTGGTTGAAGTTGCTGGATATACAGATGAGTGATGATTCTAGGATTCTTCGGTATTGCGTGTTGTCTTCTCTGGCGATGAGTCTTGCGTTTCTGTAGTTGATTAAATGGTTGTGTAAATTTCGGTGTTGAACACGCATTTCAGAACACCAGTACGCAGGCAGATCTGACGACTCAAGAAATGCCTGTGTTCAACACCGAAATTTACACAACCATTTAATCAACTTCAGAAACGCAAGACTCATCGCCAGAGAAGACAACACGCAATACCGAAGAATCCTAGAATCATCACTCATCTGTATATCCAACAACTTCAACCAGAACAACGGCTTCTACAACATATCTGAACCTATTGCCAAGAAACTTCTTCAACGCTATCCCACCTAGAACTCAAGAATGGTACACTGCAGGTCCTTTAAGTCACACAATGTTTTTAACTATCACACTACTTTTAAGACTGTCACATGCAGCTTTCTCCACCTGACCCAGCATTCTCCACCTGACTGTACCCTATATATATCTCCATGTTGCTCATTTTCCAGGTAGATCTGTCTGTGACTCGATAAAGCCCACTACGTGGGCGAAACGTTGTCAATAAAGGATCACATTATAAGAACATAAGAACATAAGAAAGGAGGAACACTGCAGCAGGCCTGTTGGCCCATACTAGGCAAGTCCTTCACAATCCGTCCCACTAACAGAATATTTGCTCAACCCAATTTTCAATGCTACCCAAGAAATAAGCTTTGACAATTCTACCCACTCATGCGCGAGTCCCACTCAAATCCAACCCCTCTCACTCATGAGTTTATCCAACCTAAATTTGAAACTACCCAAGGTCCTAGCTTCAATAACCCTACTAGGCAGACTGTTCCACTCATCAACTACCCTATTTCCAAACCAATACTTTCCTATATCCTTTCTAAATCTAAACTTATCTAACTTGAATCCATTCGGTTTTGAATACAGTGGTCGGTCGTTCAACTCCCTTTTGTAAGTTATTTAAATGCTTTGAATGTAATTTGGGTCTAAGGACTAGTCATTACAACATTTCTTGAGATAAATTGTTTGGTATGCATAACACATTCGTGAAAATATGTACCGGTACCATGTAGATCTCAGACCTTATTTATATCCTTTGTAATACCATTTCCATGTATACCTCGATCATGTCTCCCCTCATTCTACGTCTTACAAGTGAATGTAATTTAAGGGTCTTCAATCTTTCTTCGTAAGGAAGATTTCTAATGCTATGTATTAATTTAGTCATTCTACGCTGAATGTTTTCTAACGAATTTATGTCCATTCTGTAATATGGAGACCAAAACTGAGCTGCGTAATCTAGGTGAGGCCATACTAATGATGTATAAAGCTGTAATATAACCTCTGGACTTCTGTTGCTAACACTTCTTGATATAAATCCCAGTAATCTATTTGCCTTATTACGTACGCTTAGGCATTGCTGTCTTGGTTTAAGGTTGCTGCTTACCATCACCCCCAAGTCCTTCTCGCAATCTGTATGGGTAAGTTCTATGTTATTTAACTTATAAGTGCTTGGGTTATGGACACTCCCGAGCTTCAGAACCTTGCATTTATCTACATTGAATTGCATCTGCCACTTTTCTGACCACGAATTGAGTTTGTCTAAATCCTCCTGAAGTTCCGTGACATCTACGTCTGAATCGATTACCCTACCTATCTTCGTGTCATCAGCGAATTTGCTCATATCACTAGTAATTCCCGTATATTATAAACAACAACGGGCCCAAAACCGATCCCTGTGGAACGCCACTTGTTACAGATCCCCACTCAGATTTTTTATTTTTATTATTAACACATCGGCCGATTCCCACCAAGGCAGGGTGGCCCGAAAAAGAAAAACTTTCATCATCATTCACTCTATCACTGTCTTGCCAGAAGGGTGCTTTACACTACAGTTATAAAACTGCAACATTTACACCCCTCCTTCAGAGTGCCGGCACTGTACTTCCCATCTCCAGAACTCAAGTCCGGCCTGCCGGTTTCCCTGAATCCCTTCATAAATGTTACTTTGCTCACACTCCAACAGCACGTCAAGTATTAAAAACCATATGCCTCCATTCACTCCTATCAAATACGCTCACACATGCTTGTTGGAAATCAAGCCCTCGCACACAAAACTTCCTTTACCCCCCCCTCCAACCTTTCCTAGGCCGACCCCTACCCCGCCTTCCCTCCACTACAGATCCATACACTCTCGAAGTCACTCTGTCTCGTTCCATTCTCTCTACATGTCCAAACCACCTCAACAACCCCTCCTCAGCTCTCTGGACAATCGTTTTGGTAATCCCGCACCTCCTCCTAATTTCCAAACTCCGAATTCTCTGCATTATATTCACACCACACTTGACCTCAGACATGACATCTCCACTGCCTCCAGCCTTCTCCTCGTTGCAACATTCATCACCCATGCTTCACACCCATATAAGAGCGTTGGTATAACTATACTTTCATACATTCCCTCTTTACTTCCATGGACAAGGTTCTTTGTCTCCACAGACTCCAAGTGCTCCACTCACCCTTTTCCCTCATCAATTCTATGATTCACCTCATCCTTCATAGACCCATCCGCCGACATGTCCACTCCCAATATCTGAATACATTCACCTCCTCCATACTCTCTCCCTCCAATCTGATATCCAATCTTTCGTCACCTATTCTTTTTGTTATCCTCATCACCTTACTCTTTCCTATATTCACTTTCAATTTTCTTCTTTTACACACCCTACCAAATTCATCCACCAACCTCTGCAGCTTCTCTTCAGAATCTCCCAAAAGCACAGTGTCATCAGCAAAAAGCAACTGTGACAACTCCCACTTTGTATTTGCTTCTTTATCTTTTAGCCCAACACCTCTTGCCAAGACCCTCGCATTCACTTCTCTTACAACCCCATCTATAAATATATTGAACAACCACGGTGACATCACACATCCTTGTCTAAGGCCCACTTTTACTGGGAAATAGTCCCTTCCCTCCTACACACTCTAACCTGAGCCTCACTATCCTCATAAAAACTCTTCACTGCCTTCAGTAACCTTCCTCCTATTCCATACACCTGCAACATCTGCCACATTGCCCCCCTATCCACCCTATCATACGCCTTTTCCAAATCCATAAATGCCACAAAAACATCTTTACCCTTATCCAAATACTGTTCACCTATATGTTTCACTGTAAACACTTGGTCTACACACCCCTACCTTTCCTAAAGCCCCCTTGTTCATCTGCTATCCTGCTTTCTGTTTTACTCTTAATTCTTTCAATAATAACTCTACCATACACTTTACCAGGTACACTCAACAGACTTATTCCCCTATAATTTTTGCACTCTCTTTTGTCCCTTTGCCTTTATACAAAGGAACAATACACGCTCTCTGCCAATCCCTAGGTACCTTACCCTCTTCCATACATTTATTAAATAATAGCACCAACCACTCCAAAATTATATTCCCACCTGCTTTTAACATTTCTATCTTTATCCCATCAATCCCAGCTGCCTTACCCCTTTCATTCTACCCACTGCCTCACGAACTTCCCCTACACCCACAACTGGCTCTTCCACACTCCTACAAGATGTTATTCCTCCTTGCCCTACACACGAAATCACAGCTTCCCTGTCTTCATCAACATTTAACAAATCCTCAAAATATTCTCTCCATCTTCCCGATACTCTAACTCTCCATTTAATAACTCTCCTCTCCTATTTTTAACTGTCAAATCCATTTGTTCTCTAGGCTTCCTCAACTTATTAATCTCATTCCAAAACTTTTTCTTATTTTCAACAAAATTTGCTGATAACATCTCACCCACTCTCTCATCTGCTCTCTTTTTACATTGCTTCACCACTCTTTTAACCTCTCTTTTCTCTCCATATACTCTTCCCTCCTTGCATCACTTCTACTTTGTAAAAACCTCTCATATGCTAACTTTTTCCCTTACTACTCTCTTTACATCATCATTCCACCAATCGCTCCTCTTCCCTCCCGCACCCACTCGCCTGTAACCACAAACTTCTGCTGAACACTCTAACACTACATTTTTAAATCTACCCCATACATTTTCGACCCCATTGCCTACACTCTCACTAGCCCATCTATCCTCCAATAGTTGTTTATATCTTACCCTAACTGCCTCCTCTTTTAGTTTATAAACCTTCACCTCTCTTTTACTTACTGATTCTATTTTCCTTGTATCCCATCTACCTTTTACTCCCACTGTAGCTATAACTAAAAAGTGATCTGATATATCTGTAGCCCTCTATAAACATGTACATCCTGAAGTCTACTCAACAGTCTTTTATCTATCAATACATAGTCCAACAAACTACTGTCATTACGCCCTACATCATATCTTGTATACTTATTTATCCTCTTTTTCTTAAAATATGTATTACCTATAACTAAACCCCTTTCTATACAAAGTTCAATCAAAGGGCTCCCATTATCATTTACACCTGGCACCCCAAACTTACCTACTACACCCTCTCTGCATGTTTCTCCCACTTTAGCATTTAGGTCCCCTACCACAATTACTCTCTCATTTGGTTCAAAAGTTCCTATACATTCGCTTAACATCTCCCAAAATCCTCTCTCTCCTCTACACTCCTCTCTTCTCCAGGTGCATACACGCTTATTATGACCCACTTTTCGCATCCGACCCTTATTTTAATCCACATAATCCTTGAATTTACACATTTATATTCCCTCTTTTCCTTCCATAACTGATCCTTCAACATTATTGCTACCCCTTCCTTAGCTCTAATCTCTCAGATACTCCTGACTTAATCCCATTTATTTCTCCCCACTGAAACTCGCCTACCCCCTTCAGCTTTGTTTCGCTTAGGGCCAGGACATCCAACTTCTTTTCATTCATAACATCGGCAATCATCTCTTTCTTATCATCCGACTACATCCACGCACATTCAGACAACCCAATTTTATAAAGTTTTTCTTCTTCTCGTTTTTAGTAGATTTGTACAGGAGAAGGGGTTACTAGCCCATTGCTCCCGGCATCTTAGTCGCCTCATACGACACGCATGGCTTACGGAGGAAAGATTCTTTTCCACTTCCCCATGGACAATAGAGAAAATAAAAGGAACAAGAGCTATTAAGAAAAGAAGAAAAACCTAGATGTGT